>CM021100.1:880912916-881032260 GCA_007115665.2 Sequoiadendron giganteum | reverse complement strand
ACTACCTCCAATCCTACCTAGACTACTCTCTCACTCACTCCAACCCCCTCTCTCACACTCTCTCTCTTAGCTCTCTCCCTCAAAATATATCTCCTATCCCCTCTCCCTCTCTTAGGTCTCTCCCTCCCATTCTAACTAGATAACTCTCTTTCTTTGATGTAGTAGTCTCCCTCTCTTAAGTCTCACTCCATCCCAACCAACCTCAAACAATATCTCACTCCAACTCCATTTCTCACACTCCCTCTCTCTCTCCCTCTCAAGTCTTTCTATCTTTTTATATCTCACTCCAACTCCCCCTCTTAGGTATTTATATTTCTCTCTCCCTCTCATCTCTCTCTCAGGTATCTTTCAGGCGTCTCCCACTCCCTCTTTCTCAAGTATCTCACTCAAAATATCCCTCCCAACCCCTCTCCCTCTCTTAGGTCTCCCCCCCACCCTAGATAGATAACTCTCTCTTCCCATCTCAAGTGTATCTTAAGTCTCACTCCCTCCCACCCTACCTAGAAAACTCTCTCAATTCAAACCCCTCTCTAACACACTCTCTCTCTCTCTCTCTCACTCCAACTTCCTCTCTTACGTATTTTTCTTTCTCTCTCTCCTCATCTCTCTCTCAAGTATATCTCTCTCAAGTCTCTCTGTCATGTTTCTCCCACTCCCTCTCTCTTGGGTATATCTTGTTAGACTCATAGGAACACTGAGAGGGGGGTGAATCAGTGTTCTACAAATCTGAACTTTTATAATCTAATATTTGAAACATTTCAACATTAAACCTAAGGAAAGATGAAAACAAACAAAGTAATCATACACAAAACCATAACAAAAGGATTTTTACGTGGAAAACCTGTTAAGGGAAAAACCATGATGGAGGTCAATCCACAATTTGAGTACTCAAATATATGTTTTGCAAAAAGGAATTCACTTGAATTCAAGCTCACTGCCTAGAGCTCACTGCTCAAAATAGAAAGGCTCACTGCCTTATAAAATGTTTATATTAAGACTATCTAAAGGTTTGAACTGAAGTAGTAACATCTACTTATGCCAAGTTATAGTTCTGGTCAAGCTCATATATTGGATTTTGGACCTTCTGTCTTATTTTGCACTTTGCTCTGCTCTGCTCTTCTCTGCTCTTCGTATCACAAATCCATGTAAAAATGATTTCACATTACTATCCTTATTAATTTCACATCACACACAAGAATACTTCACATGTAACACACTCACACCTTTAAAATGATACTATAGATCTCATATATATATCTGCTACTAGGGATTTGATCGTTCATATCTCGACTTTTATAAAGAATAAAATACTTTTCAATTATCGGCTAAATCCTCAACTAATTATTAATGTGCACCACCCATAGTTCGTCATAAAATATTAGGGACCGAAATAAAAAATTTTGAGCATTAAAACATTTAACCAATTGTGCCTTAAACATCCGCAAAGGGCTATATCTGCCAAGTCATCCTTTTAGCACAAATAGTCAGAAGATAAATACACCTGATCTCCTACATCGTACACTAGTAAATGTGTACCTTGATACTTCTTGAATAAGATAGTACGAACATCAATAGACCTTTCTCTAAGATCCACAACTCAAAATAATAGTATGGTGAAATATACAGATCGACATCTTTACCTTTAACCAAATACCATGTTCTTCATTCTAATCTACCGGTATGAACCAATACTAAATTGTGGATTGGATGAATGAATTAGGTTTCCATCAATGGAAACACTAGAATCCATAATCTAACAATATCCCCCTTTGGCATTGATGGCAACACTTAGTTAAATATGACTAAGTGTCAAGATCAATATGAGTACACTGCCAAACTTCAAAATTTAAAAACATAGCTCCCCCTTAGAGTGATGAGTCATTTTTTACCTCTCTCTCTCCCCCTTTGACATCAATGAAAAAAAATATAAGCCAACATATCCCTCCCAACCCTTATCCCTCTCTCAATTCTCTCCCTCCCACCCTCACTAGATAACTCTCTCTCCCCCTCAAGTCTCTCTCTCTTAGGTCTTATTGCCTCCCATCCTACCTAGACTAATCTCTCTCACTCCAACTCCATCTCTTAGGTATTTGTATTTATCTCTCTCTCTCTTAGGTATATCTCTCAAAGGTTATTTTCAAATTTTTTTTTAGCTCGATCAAGTAGAGCTGGGATAGCATTTGCAAGATAAAGATAAAAGGTTCACATTATTTTCTACTAAATTTCCATTCATATGCATAGGAATATTATCAAATTAATTATAGCTCATTATGAGAATGTATACAAGGGAAAATATTACACAAGTTTTGCATTAATGATATCTTTTATTGATAATTATAAATGTATAGTGTCCCACACAAGTCGTGGGAGTAACTAATCATACATGATGAAATGCAACACAAATATTAAACTATAAAATGGAAGAGGTAAATTAAATGAAAGGAAATTTGATTCGTCATTTCCTGAATGATGAATCACAAGGTTGTTAGTTGTGTCTTCAGCTCCTTCATTGGTTGCTTCAGAGATAACTTCAGAAATAGATTGTGTTAGAGCTCTGAATCAAATTTCTCTTCATATTCATGCATCAAAAAATATATAATCTAATCCTATGAAACATTTGATAAAATATTTGAGACACCATAAGTATTAAGGAGAAGCAGAAGATCATCACCAATATCCATTGAATTCAAACTTCTTATTTTTCTGTAACATGTTTGCTCACTATGTAGGTATAGGTGAAATTATCATTACTAGATTATTTTCATTTAACATCATAGCATGTGGAGTAAAATGGGATCCCACAAGGGTTGAGCCCAACATGTTTCCCTCTTCTTTTGAGTGGGATAAGAGTGTAAAATAATTACATTTATCAACTTTGAGCATTTATCTCATAACCTATAATGGCGAGTTGGTTGATATCACTATCATAAATGAAAAAATATTTGCTCAATTGGAACTCAATAAGAGAAGGAAACCACCATGATTGGATAGTGGAGTAGAGTTAAAGTGACTCTTTCATTGGCTCATAAAGAAGAAAATATCATGGAACCTCAGTTGTTAGCAGTGCTTGGTCTATGTGTTCAACATCTTATTCTAAATTGGTGATCACTATCCACTGTCTCCAACTGTTAAAGTTTATGAACTTGAAGGAAGGCATGGATTTGCAATCTCACTATTTGAAATACTTGTGAAGCATAATAATCAACATTACAAGCACTATCATTATAGTTACTAGGAACATTCAATGCCATAAAGGATAATAACCTCACTATTTGAAATACTTGGGAAGCATAATAATTGACTTGCCAAGCACTACCATTATAGTTTCCAGGAACATTCAATACCATAAAGTGAATAGAACATTAAAGTACAATTATTTTTCTTACCATTACAAGTGTGTAGATACAGTCCGGTACAATGCAATAGAACTCATAATACAAGTAGCAATCGATAGTCCTCTTAGTAGTAGTCTAAAGAGGGGGAAGCATCCATAATGACAAGACCAATGTAAGTTGCTAGGGGAAACACTAATAAGTGTAATATCTCAAAATATAAAATAAAATTTACTCTTGAAAGCATGCACAACCATATAACTGTCAACAACACAAAGGGACATTCAATACTTCAAAAGACAACAAGATTGAGCATCTGCATAGGGATTATGTATAGGATTTAACATCCATTACAAATGGTGGATAGTGATAATAATCAAAGGGAAGCTTATGCAATGATAGTTTGAAGGAAAAATATTGTGTTGTTAAGGGAAGTGAGGAGAGCCAGGTCAATAGCTCATAGACTATCCTGTGACCACATACATGTATAGTCACAAACAAAGAGCTAGTCTTAGCTTGCAAGGGTGACTTGAATATATATTTAATTTCAAGGAGGAAAATAGCAAACAACTTAATAATGAGGCCAAGAAGATGGTCAAAGGGATCCAAGTGAATTGGAAGTACTTGCCCAAACTCAACATATCTTACATGGTGGGAATCACTTAGCTGCAATGAAGTCTAATTTATTGAAAAACTATCAACATAAAACTTGTTTCATAGAGTAGCCAGCTAACAAGATGACCACCACAAGGGAGGTGACAAAAAAGAAAAGTTTAGTCTTGTAAAGGTCTGCATACACTAGTGAAGTTGAGCCAATAGGAGCATGAAATAAGAAACTTCACAATGAAGCATGAAGAGATAGTGCTATATTGCCATGATGGTAGTTTGAGGACATGAAAGTATAGTGAGAAGATATAGAAATATAAGCATGAGATAGAGGCCCAAATTTTCTACACAAAGTGAAACCCAAAGCAAAAAAACATTGGCCATAGATGAAAAGGTTCAAAGGGCAAGCGGAAGGAGAATGATGCTAGGGTTTAAAAGACAAAACCTATGTAATGGGAAGAAGAGAGGGTTACAAAATGTAAAGACTCAAAGCAAAACCTACAAAAAATAGAAACCATCATGCTTGCAAAGAGATGAAACTCTCTATTAGATGCTCGAAAATATAGAGAAATGAAAGGTTTTTTATCTTTTTGTTGTAAATAGAGTTGCATAAATAGAAATTTTCCTCCTTAGAAAAAGAGAAACCATAGAATTTTATGTAGAATAAAAGCCAAAGAAGATGCAACCAAAATAATAATGAATGAATACTCAGAACAAAGGCTGGGCATATGAAAATAAGTATAGAATAACAAGCATTTTCAACATTTTTTGTGTAAAGACAAACATAAATCCTTCTCTTTCACAATAGATACAGAGGATAAACATACCATGTGGGCTTAATGGCATGAGAATCTCTAGATAGGCTCGATCTAGCTCCAAAATCTTTGAGAAGTGCTCGAGAAAACCCTAGTAAAGGTGCCCAAACAAGCAGAGTAAAAATTGCTATGTGTGAAATAAAGTGTGAATATGCTTTGGAGCTCAGGTTTTGTCTGTAGGAGTTGAGAAAATACAACTTCACAAAACCCCGAAGATCACCTGCATGCAAATAACCTATCACAAAAGAAGAGATGGAGATAAACAAGCAAGGGTTCTCTGAAAACTGAAAATGTATATATCAGAGAGAATGAGAGAATGAATTGATATGAAATACAATGGGATCAATCCTTATAAAAAGGAGATCATGCAAACCCTAATAAAACCCTAATAGGAAAAACCCTAATAGAAGCCCTAATAGGATAACATTTAATAATTAATATAATTATTAAATGTCACTTTATGCAAACTAACGTGAAATCTTAAGAAGGGAATAAAGGTAACTTAATCAACATAATTAAGTTAAAACCTTTACTCTAACACCTCCCCTTAAGATGAGCAACATTGCAGCTACAAACAAATCAAGAAAGCAAAGGTAACTACAATGCAAGAAGACAAACATGGGTCCCAACAACTGGGCCAGATCAGGTACCCAAATACAACCAAATCTCTACAAAGAGGAGAAATAGAGAAAAACCTCATGGGAAAAAGCTCTACTCCAAAAAGAGATGCAAAAAGTCAAGAAGAAAATCATTGGAGCAGAAGAAGTTGCAAACAACTATCGAAAGATGAATGCTATGGTGTTGAAGAACCTCCGCTGAAGATGGAAGATCGCTTCCAAGGTGAAACCAAGGAAGAATTAGCATGAACAATATAATAACCCCCCGATAATGCTGAACTGGGAGAGCCTGACATATTCACTGAAATGATGTGTGACACACTGTAGTGTATGAGGAAGAAGATAAAACATCTGAAAGTGCACAAGAAAGCACCTACAACTGAAAAAGTGGTGTACAAAACAAAGCACACATGCATGAGGCTGGAATCATATGATCCACTGTCATCGTGGAGGGACACTCACTAGACAAAGATGTGATGGAAAAACAAAGGTAAACTATACAACCCCTCATGGCACTTTATAAAATAGTGCGAGTACAAAATATGGCACAACCTTATGTGCAAAATCCCAAAAAATGCATGTACAGTAGTGTGGCACTTTATCTCAGTGCATTTACATAAAATATTGCTTACAAATGATGCTCAAAATGTCCAAAAAGGACAAAGCTGGAAATACATGAAGAACAGCCAAAAAATTGACTATAGAATGCACCAATAGAAGAAAGAAGTGATAAAACCCACACCACTAGAAAGATGAGAAAACCAGCTTTCCGATGATATCTCGTTTTCCAAAAAATGATATCGTATGTCCAAGTTACGACCTCTGGAAGAAAACAACTCCAAAGATGAAAAAAGCCAATGCTCGGTTAAATTTGATGGTCATATGGCCGTCGCAGCAAAATCTGGGCTTAAATTTGATAGCCAAATGACCGTCACCACAAATGCATAAATTGACTTATTTAGAAAAAAATGTTTTTTTTTAATAAATTTTTTTAAAAAAAAAGTTTTGGTGGGGACCACCCCCATCGTACCCTATGAAGGGCGCGGACTCCCTGTGCAGGTCGGTGCAGGTACGGACCTGCATAGTACCCTATGCAAGTACAGACCTGTGCAGAACCCTACGTAGGGTACCTACCTGCATAGGCCTTAGCAAGCCTTTAAAAGGCTATAAAAACTTTGCCTTTTTTAATTTTATTTTTAGTTTTTAAAAAAATCAAATGTTTTACAATGAAAATTGCAAAAAAATTTTTTGCAGAAATAATATTTTATTTTTTTTCTAATTTTTCTAAAACGTGGAAAAAAAAAAAAATAGCAGGCAAGTGGACGGCCGTACGACCGTATCAGCAAAAAAATTTTGCCCCAAAATTCGATTTTGTCCAAAATGGACGAATGAACAATAAATTTAGGGGTTTTGGACCACTGCGGACGCAATGGCAAGGTCTGTTTGAGATGAAAATGCTTTGAAATTGTAGGTATGCCCTGGATCAAAAGAACAAACCCCAAACCCTTGAAGCTCCAAAAATCTTCAAAACAAGAACAGGAAGTAGTAGGTCTGGAGCTCTGATACCATGTAGAAGTTGAGAAAATACAACTTCACAAAACCCCGAAGATCACCTGCATGCAAATAACCTGTCACAAAAGAAAAGATGGAGACAAACAAGCAAGGGTTCTCTAAAAACTGAAAATGTATATATCAGAGAGAATGAGAGAATGAATTAATATGAAATACAATGGGATCAATCCTTATAAAAAGGAGATCATGCAAACCCTAATAGGAAAAACCCTAATAGAAGCCCTAATAGGAAAACATTTAGTAATTAATATAATTATTAAATGTCACTTTATGCAAACTAAGGTGAAATCTTAAGAAGGGAATAAAGGTAACTTAATCAACATAATTAAGTTAAAACCTTTACTCTAACATTCACTTAGGGTTTTATTCATCTTAAAGTAACCAACCTCAACATAAGGCATTTTTTGCCTTTGGTTTTTTTAAGAATCTATTTGCATAAATTAATGCCCATGCTATGTATTAGGTATTTTTGTATACCTTTGTGTATATTTGTAAACTTTTACAAAGTTGTAAATCAAAATTAGGCCTAGGTCGACCTCCTCTTGATTTTGCATGAGAGTGAAATTGAAAATAAGAATTTAGACAATCATGAAGGTATTATTTTATGAATTTCCTTAATATATGTCATGAAAATGCAATGAGAGAGGCATAATCATAACATGTATTAAAGTAATTCTCATTTAGTTACTTTAATGTTTGACTAAATTGTTAACTTCATGTCAAAATCATTTAAAATATGAAGAGGTGTAGTTAAAATAGAGTTTTTGACCTTGATTTTCAGTCATTGGAGTAGGTTTTGAGTCAACTTTGGTCAAGCTGGTTGAGAGGGGAAGTTTGGAGTTGTTTGAGCTCAGTTTACATTAGTTGTGGGCACCCTTTTAGGCCTTTTCCATTTTTCTCATGGATCATCTTGGAGAAGATATTTTAGATGTAGTTAACTGCAGGTGCTACCTCTTAGCACTTTGAGACTCTTTTTTGTATATAGGAGACACAACTTAGGTTTGTTCTTAGTTCTTGCTTCTTATTTGTGAACAAAAATTTCCCCAAGCTCCCTTCAGGTATTTTCTACTTTTTGCTAAGTATCGGCTCACACCCCATTGATTAAAGATTATCAGGCTCCTTTTGCATCAGTTTCATTTGATTATCACCATGTGTTTTCAAGATGCTCTTCAAAGGGATTTCTTCCTTCACTTTTCTAAACAACTCCCTTCATGCTTCCACATGTTCGAAATTCACACCCTTTTGGCTCACTTCTCTTCGATTTCCTAACAGGCCCCCCTAACAATGTCATTCGTAAGGTATGCCTCGACGTGTCTTCACCATGCAAGTTTTCATTGCATGGAGGGAAGAATGAGCCATAGGCTCAACCTGTCACCATGTGTCTCTTATGGCCTTCATCGAGGAGAAGTAAGGAGAAAGCAATGACCTTGCTAGGATTGCCAAGTGTTCCAACTATTGTCGAGAGTGAACGACACATGTCGACATTATGTTCTATTGGGACCACCACCATCATTGGTAGGGGATGTGTTTAGTTCGAAGGAAACCACATTCCATGCTAGAATCTTTTTTGTTGCAATGGCCTAAGGAAATCATTGCTGTAGGCATCAGTGTACATAATGAGGGAATCTTTTCTATTATCGACCCACCAAGCTGTGGGATTTTTAAATATAAATATTGCTTCTTCTTTTGAAGAAGGGATTTGGAAGTGATAAAAAAATTTGTGGAAAGACACCAAGCCTCTTGTATTGTTTTAGCTTCTTGTATAAGATTCACACACTATTCCATTGTTCAAACTTTTTGTTTCTTGACTATTTGATAAAGATTTATACTGTGCCATATTTGTATTGAGTAATTTGTTCACAAAATTCTATAATTTCAATATAAGCTTACTAATTCAGACCATGTCATTGACTCTTCTTTTCAGTAAATGTACCCAAAAGTTATTTTATGTCATTGATTGAGTTATTCAGGTTTCCATTTTGATTTATGTGATTCTGGGACATAGTAGATTGTTGAATGAACCTTAAATCATATTTAATAGATAGGTTTATCATGCTGATATCTACTTCTTGGAACATCGCCTTAGATTATATTTAATTTTACATTCATTTCCTTCCAACCTTTTCAACCCCTAATTATAGAAGAATTCAACTTCTTTAAAACCCGGAGGTCACTTAGTTTAGCACAATAGGTCCCCTCTTTAACTGAGTTTCCCATAAAGGCTGTTACCTTGCCAATTTTGGCATCAATAGTTTCTTTTTTTTGGCATGCCAGGTGGGACTGCTTAGATGTACCTAAATCAAAAGAGGGTGTATGAACCATCAACCTATTACTAGGTTTCAAATAATGAATAACCCCAGATTGTTAGTGCCTCCACTAGTAACAAAATGATCCCGACCTCATCTAGTGAACATTTTGATCCTTTCACTAGCCGTGTTGTTAATAAAAAACATAAATTATGTGGTATGGGATGCCAAAAGTCCCCTTGTAGCACCAGTTACACCCACCATTTGGGCTTGTATCTTGATCTCTTCTCTAAAAGCTATACCTAAATTTATCAAAGATGGATTAAGAACACCATCTAAACATCTGCAAGATGTGGCAGACATGTGTTTAGTACATGGAGTTATAGATAAAAATATAGCACTAAGGTTGCTCATAACCTCTTTTAGGGGTGAAGCATTAGACTGGTATCATATTTTGTTAGCTAACACCATTGGTACTTAAGATCAGCTTGGAGATCCTTTCTATGAGAGATTTTCAAATGACAGGGATCAATCCTGACTATACCATCAGTTGGCAATAATAAAGCAATCTCCTCATGAAGCCATGCCTAACTTTAATGCCTGGTTCCATACAACTTGGCAGAGAATTCAAGCTGCTATCCAACTGCTAGTCGAGTTGAAATTCATGTTCTACTTGAAATCCATCAACACTGATATCTCGATGATGATCCAATCTCTTGGAAAAACCACTCTACTAGATGTGTACAATGTAGTAGTCAAGGTGGAGAACAATTTAATTAATGCTAGGAAGTTTCCACCTCATCCCATCATGCCTATATTTCTTGAGGTATCAATTATCACCTCATAGATACCATCTCCTAGTGCACCCACTCCTCCTCAATCCATGTATACATATCTAGTTGCACCATAAAATTTTGCTTCTACATTTGGCTCTTCAAAGGATGAGATGAGAGATATAAAAGAATTGTTATGAAACCTTGTAAATGAAATAACTACCATCAAGCACAACTAAGCCACTCCTCGAAGACCAACCTACCAAAATTATCAAAGTGGAAGACCCCCCCTACCAATGAAACCAATATCAAGGAGGCACACAGATAAATCCGTAGGCTTAGAAGACTAACCAAATAGTACTAGTGCCCACCCCACTAGGAGCTACTCAAAAAAGTACAAGTAGAGAGATGACCATAGGGTAGAACAACCTCATTGAATATATCAATCCCTTGTGCTTCCCCTACGACGATGTGCATATGCCCTCAAATTGTCCTCGTGGGAACTTACAACAAATCACTCTATAGCCTGGAAGCATTCTCGACCAATCCCCTGGTCCTTCCATAATTTCTTTGCAACTGCAGCTACCCAAGGAAATTGTTATAACTAGGGCTAAAGAACAAAAGCCTTGAAATCCACCACCATTGAACATGGTGGAAAAAAAAAAAAAATCTTCTGCTAATGTATCCCTTTGGGATATATTAGCTATTCCAGAGTAGGAATCATTGTTGCAAAAGGCCCTCTAAGAAGATGAAGTTATTGAACCTATAGAGAAATCACTCAAAGAAAAGATCATGGTCCCACCATTTCTGACTAAAGTTCTCACAAATAGTGCATAAGACACTTCTATTGAGGTCAAAGAGAAGCCAAAACCCAAGCCCTTTTTCTTAACTCTTATTGTGGGGAAGAAATTATTGCATAATGCCATGATTGACTCTGGTGCTAGCACCATAATAATGCCCAAGCAAATAGCTAAAGCCTTAGGACTCAACTATGAACCTTTGAGAAGGGGGCTCATGCAGCTCTATGGAAACAAAGTTGAAATTTTAAGTGTCATTAAAGACCTCCCCTTGACCTTATTCACCTTCCAAAGTATCAGAATCCCACAAGAAACTATGATCATAGATGTTCCTCCCATGTCTAGCCTCTACCTATCCAGAGAATTCACTTTAGAGATATGCGAATATATTTCTTTTGATTGATTGCACCTAATCCTCAGGACCAAGTATGGAGATAAAATTAAAATTATGTTTGAATCTTTGCATTCAGGACATGTGGCCGATGTATCCAAATAGTGAGGAAATTGTCAGGCCTTTTCGCTTCTAGTTCGCTTGTTTGAACAAAAAAGGGCCTTGTCCAAGGTATAAGCCTCACACAGCAGATGGGTGTCAAGTACATAATAATGTTTGGAGACTCCGAGCTAATAGTTAAGAAGGTCTGAAACATCTCTGTGACAAAAAATGTCCATATGCAATCTTATAGACACAAAGTTTTAGACCTCATTGAAGGTTTCAAGGCTTTTAACATCCAGGCAGTGCCTAGGGAGCATAATTCAACTGCAGATCGAATGGCAACAATAGGATCTTAGTTTGATCCTATCTCCAACTTGATTAAGAATGTACACTCTGTGTGAGTGATTTTATGACCCTCCATTCCAGATAATTATCAGAGCTGGCAAGTGTTTGAAAGTGATGAACATATTGCTTCGGTCATCCAACAATCAGGAGAATTTTCTGATCAACTTCAGCCAAAAATTGAGGAAGCATATGAAGGGAAAATAATTCAAATAAGATCTAACAAGCTTCCAAAGGGATTGGTCACTCTCAAAAACCTATTTGATTGTGACGATGTGAGAAATGAAAAGATAAGGTTTGTGGTAGACAAAAGTGACTATGCAAACCTTTAGGCTGGAGATGGGAAGAAGCTCAAAGCTGGGAATGATGTCCCGCAACATGCCAAGGATAGGCTCATGCACTTTTGTGAAAAATATGGGGGAGTAGTGGCCTGGCTCTATGATGTCCTCAAAGGATATGATCTAGCCATTATCCAACACACTATTGAACTAGCGAAAGGTGCTAAACCTGTCCACCAAAAGAAAAGGTCAATAAATCCGAAGATTGAAGCCATGATGGCATAGGAGCTAAGAAAGTTGATACATTCCAAGATTTTATTTCCAATCAAGAATAGTACATGGTCATCTAACCTTGTTCTCATCCAAAAGAAGAATGGAGACATTTACCTTTGTGTTGATTTCTAGGACCTAAACAGGGCTTCACTAAAGGATCACTACCCATTGCCCTCCATGGAATCAATCCTACAGATTGTAGCTGGTTCAAAGATGTTTTCTTTGTTAGATGGATTTCTAGGTTCTAATCAGATCTACATCAAAGAAGAGGACCAACATAAGACAACATTAACTACCAAGTGGGGAATGTTCTCATATGCTAAAATTCCTTTCGGCCTCTCAAATGCAAGAGCCACTTTTCAATAAACAATGGATATCACTTTCAATGAATTGATCAACAAGATTATCCTAATTTATTTAGATAATTTGATTATATTCTCCAAGTCTAAAAACAATCATTTTGATCATCTAGAGGTGGTTTTCAAAACATACCAGGAGTTTGGTATCCCTGAACTCGAAAAAATGTGTTTTTCAGAGCACCGCAAGGAAAATTATTGGGAAATGTAGTGTCCAAAGAAGCAATCAAAATTGATATTGAAAGGGTAAATGAAATCAAGGAAATTCCCTTACTAGTCAACAAAAATGGAGTCCAGTATTTTTTGGGAAAGGTTAACTTGGTAAGAAAATTAATTTTCCATTTTGTAGGAATAATTAAACCAATTACCTTGATGTTGAAAAATGATCAACTATTCAAATGGATGAAAGAAGCTAGAGAAGCCTTTGAGAAGGTTAAGGATTTTATTTCCTCAGCTTCTATTTTGATAAATCTAGACTTTTCAAAGGACTTCATAATGTATGTATTTAGTAGCAAGACAAGTATCACTACTATTTTGACTCAAAAGGATAATGAAGGAAAGGGAGAACATCTGATAGCATTTCACTCTCAAGAAGTTCCAAAATTATAAAGGGACTCAAGAAGTTCCAAAATATTATATCTTGCAATAAGGTGATTTTTTATGTCATGCATTCTAGTATGCTTGAATACATCTTGGAAGGAGAAATCACTAAAAAAAGGGCCAATTAGATCACCAAGATCCTTGAATACGACATTGAGGTTAGGCCTACAAAGACTGCTAGAGGAAGAGGACTATGTGAATATTTGGCACACGATGAGGAAATGGAAGAGTAATCAGAGCTAGTTCTATCAAATGAGTTTGAGCCCAAAGGCTACTGGCTAACAGATAGAGTGAGATTCATGCACACCAAAAAATATCCACTGGGAATTGCTTCTCAAAAAAGAAGATTCTACTGGTTGTAGAACAATGGGTACTCACTTGTTGAAGGGGTCATCTTCAAGAGGAATTTCAATGTCATTTTACTATGGTGTGTCACCACAGAGCAAGTAAATAAGATTCTCAACACTTTCCACAATAGTTCTACAGGCAGACACTTCTCTGTGAAAACCACTGCTATCAAAATCCCGAGTGCTGGATACTTTTGGCCTACACTATTCAATGACTCATACAAGGTGATAAAGGTCTATAAAGAATTCCAATTCTTTGCAAGAAGAATAAAAGATTTCGTAATGTCCCTCAAATTGATAGTAGCGAATGAGCCATTCACGCAATGGTGGCTAGATTTCATCAAAATGATGAATCCCGCCTCTAGTGCTAGCCACAAGTGGATTCTCACCACCATAGACTACTTCACCAGATGGAATAAATCTATGCCCTTGAAGAATGCAATAGAGGTGGAGATTGTGAACTTTCGCGAGGGGCTAGTAATGAGATTTGATCAACCAAAGACCATCATTAAAAGCATTGGTTCAAACCATGAGAAGGAATGGCATAAGAACCTTCAGGCAGTGCTTTGGGAAAATCGCATAACTCCCAAGCAGGCCCTCAAAACTTCTTCATAGGAATTGGTATACGAGAAGGAGGCATTGTTGTCCATCTTGATGGAAATCCTAGCATTAGAGCTTCTCAAGTCCTTGGAAATTGAAGAAAATAGAGCTATGGAGGTTCGGTTGGTCGAGTTTCTGGAAGTGCAAGAAAAAAGGGAAAGGGCCCTAATAGCCATGTCCAATTGCCAACAGGTGGTTAAGATATGGTTCGACAAGAAAGCCTCAGAACAAGGTCTAAAGTGTGGAGACCTAGTATTAAATTTCAATGGAAGGGCCACAAAGCCTAGCCAACATGGAAAATTTGACAGTCTATGGGAGATCCCTTTTAAAATAATTCAATGCAAACAACACAACATATTTGAATTAGAAAACATGGAACAAGAAGCATTGGGTATTCCAGTTAACGGAATTCACCTAAAATTGTTTAATTAAGCTTCAGTTATTTCACCTGTGTAAATATGTAAGTATTGTAATTATTTTCCTTTGTTTTTTTGTCGTCGATCTTTGAATAAATTCCACAATTCAAGAATAGGGAGAAGTGAATGCACCCATGATGTAGAAAAATAAAATCATGTGTGAAGAATTAAAGTGAACCCATATTGTAGAACCACATGAAAAAGAGATATGAAATTTAGTAAGAATGTATATTCGTTATATATATGTATGCTTTGGTGAATACATTTCCAAAAATGGCTCTGATGTCATATGTTCAAAATTATATCAATATATATCATGCATCTTCTTTATATATATGCACAAGAAAGCCTTTAAAGGCAAAAAAGTGCTTGAAAATTTAATTGGTTGGAGGAGTAGGAGCATTATCATCCACAAAAATTATCATAAAAAACAATGGGTCAGGAATAGCAACATCATTCATATCACCAAGAGAAAGTGGTGGAGGGAACACAAGGTTCCTGAAATCCATATACCAGTCCATGTTGTAAAATATCATGAAATTGTAGCAATGCAATAGAAAATGACATGCATGCGTGGCCCTCTCATGGTGCTCAATTTGTGACAGAAGCCAGAATTCACTCAAAAATGGCACCCAATGTACCATTACATCCTCTTCAATGTACTTCCATAGGTCATTTTCCATTGGAAAACCCAAGCCATATAAAACATTAGTCACTACCTCTCCAAGTCCACTAAGGTATTTCTTTGGGAAAATTTAAAGTGTCTGATGCAAAATCATACTCTTGGGGACCTATATTTCGATCAAAGAAGTAATGAAGTGGGAGAAGATGTCTGCATTCACTTCGTACTTATCTTCATATTCAATATAGTCCCTCCCTAGAACCCATTTCATGGCTATGATAGCCAAAGAATGCTTATTCTTAGTTATCCTTTTCAATTGCCTATTGGAAATCTCCCCTAAAAATGTTGTTTGGGACTTTTTACAAACTAGCCTAATGGGAGTATTCATGGTACCAAGCTCTGCTCAGTTTCCTAACTCTAACTCTACAAAAACACTAATCCTAGCTAATCACCTAATACCAATTCTTGGTAAATGCTAAGTGTGATTTTTCTATTTTCGCAAGGCCTATTTATAGAAATAACTGAGATAGTTGTGTGCCATAAGCATGATGCTAATCAAGTGTTAACTTGAGAAACCCACCAAAAGCTAGCTCAAAATTTCCACCCAGTTGCGTTTGTAGATACGAATGTTGCGTGCAGGATTAAGGAGTGGTAGTTAATTAATGCAAGCTGTTTGTAGTATCAATCCATAGTTCATACAGATAGGCATTGAGGTGTCACGCTACAAGCAATTTAAAGCTCCAAGGTAGGATTCAAATATTTTTAAGTACTCATTACGTTTTTGGCTTAATTATTCCTTTTGGATATTAATTTCCAAAGCATGTGAAAGGTTAGCCAGCTTTCAAACGACATCTCAATTCCCTAGGAAAATCACGCTAAAGGAGAATGGTGGTATTTTATGGCTTAACTCAAACCAAATAGAGTACATGCAAAATTTCACCCTGAAATGCGATTAGTTTCTAGGAGAAGATTTCACATTCATCTAGATGCATGTCTTCACTGAGGAACCATTCCAGCTTCCAGCATGTCTCATAGATCAGGTGTTGGCCCTCAAAATGTTCCGACAGGTATCAATTATTGACTTCACCTTTTTTGGAGGAAAGGCCAAGAAGAGAGGGTTTTTCAGCTACCCGTTGTGCTTTAAGACGGTGATAATGGCCAAAAATTAGATGCATGAATTGCTAGAAGGAAATTTGGCTCATTTGGGGTTGGTATGGAATTCTGATAAATGGAATTACAACCTTGACAATGACTTACCAAAAAAGTATGTCAAATTAACACATAGTCCCTAACCTTACTGGGAGAAGTGGTGGAATCCAATGGAGGATGCAGATGACCTGATGGTAGACCTAATCTATATTCCTAATGGTGATAGTTGGTCGCCATGGCTCAAGTTTTTTTTTGGTCAGGTAAATGTGATAAAAAAAAATAGATTGGGGCTACTCTTCACAAGAATTTGATAAAAAATAATAATTGGAGTGAAGAAATGATTAGGGATTTCTAGATTTACTGACAAGAGGTCCAACACCCTAATGCCCCTTATGAGAGAATTGAGATGGATGAAACGTTTGATAAATTGTGGAATGATGATCATCCTGGTTCTGACACAAGTGATGAGGAAGATGTTGACCCAGAGAAGGAAAAAACACATACTGAGGAAGGAAGGGATAAGGAAATGGAGGTCCAAATGGGCCAGGCATAGCAAGTTGAGAGGGTGATGAAGCAACCTATTAAGGTTTCTTCAAATGTGATGGTGAACATATCATGTGTGAGGGCTTCACTAACTTGCACCTGGACCACAAAGAGAACCAAAACAACCCACCAACAATAGGATGAGACTGTAGTGGTGGAAGACTCACCACTCATTAAATGATAGCGCACCAAAGAATCTTCTATAGAGTATTCACAAAAACTTGAGGTAGGACAAGAGCTCACAATGAGCCAAGGATTGCAATCATTTGCACCATAGGTATCTTTCAATCCCTCTTCTCTTGATTCACAATCTTTTGTAACTCCTACTATATCTATAGCACCCCTCACTCCAAGTGTTGGCCCTTCCTTTTCTACTTCTACTACAATGGTTGTGGGATATTTCACATAGTTTTCCCAGATGACACCATTTTCTTTTAATCCACCATGGACCTTTAAACCTTTTTCCTCAACCCATTCCACATCTATTGGTAATTCACATTTTACTTCCACGAGAATCGTTGATACCTCCCTTGCTACTACTGTGTCGACCCCAATCTAGTCAACCTTGTTGATGGAATCCATCATGACTCCACTTCAACCATCACTTCCCTTAAGTCCTCTTGCTAGTTCGCAAACCAAGCTTTGGAATGTCCCTCCTTTCTCCTCACAAACGGTTGGTCTTCCAAGGAAGAAATCACTTAGAACCTCCACCCTCTCATTCCCCTTTACCCTTCCTCCTGGTGCACCTTTCGTAGGTGGACTCATTTGGTCACTAAAAAAATTCCTTGTGGAGGGTGACAAAATGAGGTAGGCACAAACTATCATGGTTCAAAAAAGAGATCCAAAGATGCTAAAAGGTCACCAAAGCTGAAGGTATAAGATATTTTCAATGAAGCTCAAAAATCACTACATTTCATGACTATGTACCCGACTATCGTCAAGCTACAGGGAGAAATGCAACTTATCAATTACAAAATGTATTCCATGGGACTTGATTTGAGAATAACCTGACCACATGACAAAGTTGAGCTCATGGAGGAGACACAGTGGGTGGTGACCATTGATTTCCTTAAGTTCAGTCAACAACTAAAGAAGAGAGAAGAAGAGCTGAGAATTGTCAAGGAGAGGGTCAATATCCTGCTAACGAAGTAAAAGGCAAGAGATTATGAATTTGAGTGTCTATCACAACAAGCAAAGACATACTAGACTAAATTCTGAGAGGAACTTGCGAAGGTCCAATCCTATGAAAAGAACCTAGTCTTTGAGCTACAATGGAAAAACCAAGGATATCAAGAATAATTGGCATTGCCTTAGATTAGATTTAATTTTGCATTTGTTTCCTTCTGTCATTTTCAACCCCCAATTATAAAAGAAGTCAGCTTCTTTAAAACTCAAAGGTCACTCAGTTTAGCGCAATAAGTCCCCCCTTTAATTGAGTTTCCCATAAAGGTTGTTACATTGCCAATTTTTGGCATCAACACTATTCTCTTGTGCATTGTAGAGAGATAAAGTTTTGTAGCTCAGCTTCAAAGTTTATATACAATATATTTATTTCTAGTATTTTATTTTAGTTTTACAGAAGGATTCCTTTTGGCTCTTCAATAAAAATCAAGTGTTTTCCTTCATAGATTTTAAATGTCATTTTTTATGTTTGATTTGATAGAAATTGACAGTGTTTAAATCTGAAACCCTCAATATTTTTTGTCTCATTCATTAGTGTATGTATATAATTTAGTTCAATTTTACAGGTCATACATTGCACAAATTATTTTTTTGATAATTCTAGCTATGAAAAGTATTATCTTTCCTTCAAGGAGAGTAAATTTATCAAGCCTTTAAGTGAATCAATTATGTGAGTAAATTTATCTATCTCTAATGGAGCAATTGATTACTATTGAAAGAGCTCCACATGAGCATATGTCAGATTTCAATTATTATTTTCAAAAGACTTGGGATAGAATTATGGTAATGATAAAGCCTTTACCTCAACATGCATTTATGTATTTTATTAAAGCTATCGATAGTGATATTTCAACAATGATTCAATCTATGGGTGGAAATACACTTCTCGATGCATATGAAATAGCCATTAAAGTAGAAAATAGCCTCATTCAGGCTGGTAAAATAGCCCCTAGGCTTCCAATGACAATTTTTCTTGAGGTACAATCATCTATACCAATAGAATTAACCCCAATAGTTATTGTTCCACCTATTCCATTAATAGGATACCAAACTACAATCTAAGAACCTGCTACTCTAGGCCATTCTCAAGAGCTTCAAGAGGTAAGGAACATGTAGAAAATAGTTGGAAATGATTTAGTGAATATCAAGAAATAGGTTTGCCAAGAAACCAGACCATTCCAACCCCCATATCAAGCAAATAGACCTCCTTATCAAGCTAATTACCAAGGAAAAAGAAGAAATTATAATCCCAGGCTATTTTATCCATAAAATCATAATATGACTAGCTCTTCAAAGGAGCTCATGCCTATGCAAAACAACATGGCATAGGATTTTAAGTGGTATTTTCCATGCAGCCAGCCTCACAATCAAAACACTTGTTCTAACAGAGTGTGGAATCAAGATCTCATGGTAAAAAAAATCACTATTGTTACAAAGGATGTGACCAAAGAAAGTTATGAGTAGATGGGTTCTCAAACTCAACATAATGATCTTGATGTTGCCCTAATGAATTTGCAAGGTAATGAGTTCTGTGGAGTGAATAATCTACAAGGAAAAAAAAAATCATATAATTCTATTGCAACCAATACAAGGTCAAAGAAAAGAGTTGTTAATTTAGGACAACAAGTTATTTCTAAGGGGCATCAAGCAGAAAAGGACCAAGAGTAGGGTGGTAAAGACAAAATTTAGACTTGTACAACTGAACAAGGTCAAGTTGGGCCTATAACTTCATAGAATTTTCATAGTTTACCAAGGGGTCAAGCTATGGTTGCTAAAGAATACCCAAAGACTCAATCACAACCTTTACAATCACAAGCTAAGGCTATTATTTCCAAGGGATAACAAAAGATTAGTGTTGCAACATTTAGTATTGTGGATCATATGAAGAAAGTTATTGTTAGTTTTTCAATGATTGAAGCTTTACATATTCTTGGGCAAATATATTTATTGCAAGATGCTTTAGCTAATATTTTAATTTTTGATGAGTCTAGTAGAGAGCAACCTAAAGTAGTGCCTGCAAATAGCTCTGAAACCAAGAGTGAGCAGTCAACTCAACAGGTTAAACCATATCCATTTTATGTCAGTTTGATCATTGGTGAACATTTAGTGCATAACTAAATGATTGATTTAGGAGCAAGCAACTCTGCTATGCCTAAGCAGGTAGTGGATAAGCTAGGATTGACTTATTAGCGATTGTCAAAGGGAGTAGTCCAGTTAGATGGTATAACCATTAAATCTATTGGAGTTATCAAAAACCTTCCCCTTAATTTACATGCTTGTCCAAAATACTCAATCCCACAGTATATTTATGTCATTGATCTGTCGTCTTTCTTTTCCATTTTCCTTTCGAGGGGCTTTACTGCAAAGTTGGGTAGGTATTTATCATCAAAATGGTCACATATGTTTTCTAGGACTAGATATGACACTAGAGTGATCATAAATTAAAAACCACAAGCCAAAGATTATATAGAACCTTATGTTCCTAATCTTGTAAATTCTAACCTTTGCATCACCCATGAGTAGGAGGATCAATCCATGACCCTAGACCTTAGCATACCTTTTGAAGGCATACCTAATATAAAGTTAGATGAGTGGGAAATTGAGAATCATGAATTTGACCCTTTTAGTCACATGGATGAGGTAGGATTTGGCATTTACATGATTCATGAGCATGATGCAGTATTTCCAAATCTAGTTAGGGATGGAAAATAACTTGAGCAACAAGATGATCAGCTCTGGAAGCTATATTTTGATGGCTTAAGAAGAAAAGTGGGTGCTAGTGGAGGAGCTATGTTGATTTCTCTTGGTGAAGAAATGTATTATTTGGCCTTAATATTTTCTTTCAGTTGTTCAAATAATGTAGCAGAATATGAGGCACTTATTCATGGAGTAGAATGGGCCAAAAAGAGAGGTATAAAATATTTACAAATTTTTGGTGATTTAAATAGAGCCTCTCTTAAAGACCATTATCCATTACCCTTAATGAATTTTTTTTTATAAGTTGTCTTAGGTTATGAAAACATTTCCTTGTTAGATGGATATTCAGGATATAATCAGATTTTAGTGAAGGAGGAAGATTATTTTAAAAATTTCCTTTACTACCAAATGGGGTACCATGACTTATCAGAAGATGACTTTTGGTTTGTCCAACATAGGGGCAACCTTTCAGAGAGAAATAGATATGGATTTCCAAGGACTCATTAACGAGTTTTTTATTATTTATTTAGATGACATTACTATTTTTTGAAGGAATGATAATGAACATTTTGATCACTTAAGGAAGATCTTTGAGAGATGCGAACAATTTGGGGTTTCACTTAACCCAAAGAAGAGAATTTTTTTAGTCCATGAGGAGAATCTTCTTGGGAATATTGTTTCTAAGAATGGTATTATAATTGATCCAAAAAGGATAATTGTTATTCTAGCTTTACCCCTACTAGCACACAAGAAAATCTTGCAAAGCTTTCTAGGTAGGATCAAATTCGTAAGAAGGTTCATACCCAACATTGCAACACTATTGCAACCTCTTACCTCAATGCTTGAAAATAATATCACTTTCAGCTAGACTAAAGAAGGTAAGAGGAGTTTTGAACAGATAAATGAGGCTCTTATAGTAGATCCAACACTCATCAATCCTAATTTTGATAAGGAATTTATTTTGTATGCTTTTGGGAGTGTCGATACTATCTCAACCATGATTTTCCAAAAAAATGATGATGGACTAGAGCAACCTATGATATTTTTTAGCCAATTTTTGCAATATTATGAAGCAAAGTACTCTTTTGTTGAGAGGAATGTCCTAGCTATTGTTAGAAGCTTGAAGAAATTTAGGCATATGCTTTCTAATGACAAGATTCAGTTGTTGGTAGTCCATCCTATAGTTAAAGATTTCTTTCTCAACAAAGATATCAATGATAAAAGAGAAGGTTGGATAACCAAGGTAATGGAATATGATGTCAATATTAAGGTTACTAAGCTAGTTAGAGGCAAAGGTAGATGTGAACAACTTGCTATAAATGAAGAAAACAACAAAGAAATTATTGATCAAGTTTGAAACCTTTTTACCATATATTCTAGTAAGTATTCTCCAACTTATTAGAGATCAAAGGTAGGCCCAAATAAGAATCAGGTAATTGAACTTCCTTACATCCCAAATTTTTTATCACTCTTTCTTTGATTTTTTGGTCAGTATTACTTAATAAATAAATTTTGATTTTGTCATAGTTGATACACTATCTCGAAACAACTACATAGTCATCTAGCACCTATTTCTAGATGCGAGCTTCCTCCATCGAGGCTTCCCCAAACATTAAAGTGTCATAATTTTTTTTTTGTGGGAGTCTGGCGTTAGAGAAGAAGCAACTTTAACACCTTTGAGAACATTTGAATCCACCAGTTTTTGTATATTCCTTCCCAGGGCTTCTACCACAATGATAAAGAGCTAGGGGGATAGGAGGTCACGTTGCCTAAGAAAACAACCACAAGAGAAGAAACCTTGGGGAACACCATTAACAATAAAAAAGCATAGGGGGGAGGTAACACAAGCCAAGATCAACTTTAGGAATCTACTGTCAATTCCAATGTTTTTGAGGAAAACAAAGAGGCAAAACTAGGAGACTCTATCATAAGCCTTAAAATATCAATTTTTAAGGCCATACCTTGCTTTTGAGAGTGATCCATAAAATGAATGATTTCATGGGTGGACATGACAACATCAAGGATATTTCTATTCTGGACAAATCCCTTCTAATTAGGGAAAATAATTTTACTAAGCATGGGTTTGAGAAGAAGAACCAGAATTTTGGAAAATATTTTATAGACTGTGTTGTAGAGACTAATGGGTCTATAATATTTCATAGTAGAGGCATCCACACTTTTAGGAATGAGGACAATGAAAGTGGTATTACTTTGGTTCAACAGTCTACCTGACCTAAAAAATCTCTAGGAGCATTGACAAGATCATTTTTGACAATGTCCCAAAAGGTCTAGAAAAAATATGGGGGAAACCATCAGGACCAAGAGCTTTATACGCTCCAAAGGAGAACACAACCTTTTTAAATTCATCCATTGAAATAGAATTAGTCATAATTTTTTTTTCTATATCAGAAATAACTTTAGGTATCACATCAATGAAGTCAACAAATACATTTTCATCAATGTCAAGGGCCCTGTGTTTATTAGAGAAGAAATTAACAACTTCCCTCACAATTTATTTTTCATTGGTCACCATTGAACCATGCTCCTTCACAAGAGATCTAATTTTGTTTTTGCTTCTATGTTTCAACATTGAGTTGTGAAAGATCTTGTGTTCCTATCTCCTTTTAGCCATTAAACCCTTGAATTTAATTTCTAGTAGATTTCCTCCTTTTTGTTTATCCTATACCATTGTGATATGAGATCTCTTTCCTTGGCATAGAGATCCTAATCCACCCTTCCAACCTCCATTAAATATTGAACATCCTTTATGCTCTTTCCCAGAGACTTCTTTGTCTCAAAGATATTTCCATAAGTCACATTATTCCACTCTTTAACTTTTTTCTTTATTCTTCTTAATTTCTCAGCTAGGCAATACATGGGAGTGCCAAAAATAGGTTCCTCCCACCATGATTTAACCAATTCAATAAATTCCATATGAATACACCACATAGCTTCAAATCCAAATGGGAAAGGACCAATATTATGATCCATATTACTTTTCAGCACCAAGGCATTATGATATGATCCTAATCTAGGAAGAGTAGAGAGAGAAAGGAATTGAGAGATATCCCAATTAGTTGAGATCAAGAATCTATCAAGTTTAATTTGGATTAAGTGATTTCCATTTCTTATGTTAGACCAAGTAAACTTAGTTCCTTGGATGGGGATATCAATGAGGTTATTCAAATTTAAAAACTCCACCAGCTCCATCATGCTATCAACGTAGCCATCCTGTCCACCAAAATTTTCAGAAGGGAAGAGAGGAGAGTTAAAATATCCTCCCAACATCCAATGGTTGTCATACCTTAGAGAGATATCATTACTTAACTTTTCCCAAAGAAAAACTCTATCCCTGCTTAGATTCGGGGCATAGATATTTATAAGGTTCCATTTCTCTTGGGAAACAATATCTTCCAAAGTGATCATCGGGCTATTATTAAAAGAAAAGCACAAAGTCCCCTTGAATTTCAATGGGTTCCAGAGGGTAGAAATACCTCTTGAAGCACCATCAACCACATTAATAAAAAAATTCACAGTAGGCCAAAAATTAACAATGAATTTTTCAAAGTCTCCTTCATCATTTTTTTCGTGAAGGAGGAGCATGTCCACTTTATTATCAAGAATATAAGATTTCACCAAAACCTATTTATACGAGCTATTGAGGCCCCTTATATTCCAAGAGAGAAACTTAATTAGTGTTAGAATTGGCTATGGATGCCAAGATCTATGGACCAAATGGAAAGCACAAAGAAGAGAGAATAATGTGACAAGAATAAACTGTATTCAATGTCAATGATAATGGAATTGCTTGATTTTACAATGAGAGACCACTTGGTTATATATCCAAGGTGAGGAAATAGGAGTGCATAAGATTATGACATGTTTTGTAATCTTATGACATGAGACAACAATGAAAAGCTATCACTCCACCTAAAGTGGAAAGGTGATAATATGATAACCACCACAAAAGGTGGAAACCTAATCACATGATATGTCTATGAAAGGTGGAAGTGATAAAGTAATAAGATGATAAGTCCAGCAAAGGTGGAAATTCTCCAACAAATCCTATGTGGTCCCTAAGTAAACTTAACTAAGGTGTAATTATGACCTAGGACAAGGTACAAAACATTTAATTACACCAACACCCCCCCTTAAGTGCAACTTAGGGAGAATGTACATAAAAAAAAACAATGCAAGATGGGTCCTAACAACTAGGCCATGTTAGGTACCCATGTAAAAATGCAATGCAATCTCTCACAAATGGAGAAAAGGAGAAAACCCAATGGGAAAAAAATACTCCCCCAAAGAGAGATGAAATACAGAATAGAAATGCTCTCAATGATGCATGAGAAGGTAAAAACCCCATGTGAGGAAAAATACCCCCCATAAGAGAGAAGTAGAAGAGAGACAAGGCGACCCCCCCTCAATGTTGAGTCTCCTACAATGATGGTAGAAGTTCAAAATTGAATGCTGAAGATGATCCAATCTCGTCGAACAACGTTCCTCCCCTTTGGAAGAAACAAAACCAAGAATGTATGCAGTATGTATGATGTCTCTAAAGCATGCTCAAGTGTCTCCATGTCGATGCCGAAACCTGACACACTCCAAACAGGTGTTCTAGGCCACACTGTTGAAGAGTTCTATCCAACATCTAGTAGAGATGAATGTAGAACATGATCCAAAGACAAGGACATCCCCTCTAAAGACAAAGAAGCCTCCTCCAAATGTTGTCCAAAATTATCCACACTCATGCCAACCTGTGAAGAATGATCATGTAGAGAATGAACAAGAGGGCCAAGAGTGTTCCCTTACAACAACTGAAGAAGGAGAATCTTCATCAAAGAGAAGATGAATGTCATCAATAGTGTCCCCCAAATATGCAAGATGAGACTCCACAAACAAGTTTGAAATACCTATCAAGAAGCCATCCAAAGTAGCCATATCTGGAAGACAATGTATATCTTACTGCATTGAATTAGAAGGAACCCAAACTGTGGAATCACAAGCATCATCAACTACAACAGTAGATGGAGGAGATAAAATGCATGGCTCAAGTACTGGATCTGATGTGAGAACTCCCAAGTTCAAGTAGCCAAATGTCTCCTCTGAAACATGGTTCACACTAGAAGTGTGATCAACAGCCGAAGGAACAATGTCATCATTAGAAGCAAAATCTGAAAAGGTATACAACTGAGATGAATGATCAACCACCCCAGTATCAATGATCTCTCTACTCTCCAAGTCTCGAATGATGACTAAATCAGGTGTGAACTCCACAGTTCTCCCATCTCCACCATGTGTGATCTGATATATGGAAAGAAGATTGTTTGTCAAATGAGGAACACACAAAACATCCTAGAAAGTGTTGTCCCCAAAACTAATAGATCCCTTCCCAATAACACTCATGTATGTATTATTTCCCATCAAGATAGGAGACATAGTACAAGGCTGAAATGAAGAGAATATAGATTGTGAAGATGACATATGTTGAGATGCTCCCGAATCTAGAAGCCATCTCCCTGATCCTGAACCTTGAAAAGCACAAAGAGCTTGTCCTTTATATCCTGATGTAGATGAAAAATCTGCATGACTTTTTCCCTTAGACTATTTTGAAGAAGAAGGAGGTGATTCAAACATTCTAGAAGGAAAATCAATCTGATGTCTTTTGAGAAGATTTTTCAACTCATCAATATCCTTCTTATAACAATAATTTTCTTCATGCCCATCCTTCTTGCAATATGCACAAAAGGACCTCTCCTTCTTATATGATTTTTCTTTTGAAAATGAATCTTTATGTTCTTCTATGGATTGTGTGTTCTTTTTAAGCTTTTTCTTTTTCTTTTCTTTTCTACTTGAAGACTTCTCATATTTTACAACCAAGGCATGTAATTTTGAAGACTTCAAAGTACCCATTTGAATAAGCTTATTTTTCTCTTGAATCAAAATATTTGTGAGAGCCTCAAAAGATGGTGATGTGAAATTGCTAATTGTCAATTGTTGAGTCTAAAAACTTGAAACAAAGGCTGCATACTAAGCTCGAAGCTTGTCCAACAAATTAAAGAACAATTGATCATCCTCTTTCTCAATACCATAATCTTTTATTTGTGCTCTTAGCTCATTTCCTTTAGTGACATAATCTTGAATAGTGTCAAAATTCTTAGGATCAAGGCTTAAGAGATCATTTTCAAGTTTGTATCCCTTAACCTTATCAACCTTTCCATAAAAAGTAGCAAACAATTAGAAAGGATAAAAAAATAGACCACCTCCCACCCTTGGAAGTAGATGAAACTGCTTCATCTTGGAATTTGATCTTGTGACTAAATCCAAGGTTCTTTGTTTTCCAGCTGCCACATCCCTTGTCGTATCTTTGGTTCTGAAGTCCTTTTGTGAAGGCCTTCCCACCTTATTTCCTCCTCCCACATCTGGTTTATTTTTATTTTTAAGTTTAGTTAGAGCTTGGGACCATCCCTCCTCCTCCACTTTGTCACTCAAGCCATTAGTGAATCCAATAATAACCATGGATTCACTCAAGTTTCTGGCACCCATTTGATCAAAGGTATGAATATCCTCTAGAGATAAGTTTTTATCAGCTAGAGCATACTCACCTTCTTCAAGTTCTTCCTCCACTCCTTGAGTGTGACTCTTGACGTTAATTTTTAGCACCGTATCCTCCTTCCAGAGATCCACAATAGGGGAATCACCCTAATAGCATCATTCCCTCCCTCCAAGACTAAATCAGTCATTGAGGGAAGAATGGGGTTGGGAAAGCAGAAGTAGGAGCCGCCAAAGATAGGTTAAGGCATCTTGAATCATTCACTTCAACCACAAGATCAGAAATAGTCTTAGAAGGTAGGTCGGGGATGTCCTTAATGAGAGGAATAAACACTTCATGCTCAGGGATTGTGTACGATTGCAAAAAAGAAGACATAACCTTTCTAGGGGGAGCCTTATCAAAAAGTTTATCCTTAGCCTTTTGACCAACGTCCTGCTTAAGCCCATAGGTATCACTGAGATGACCAAATTTCTTACACAACTGAGAAAAGAGTCGAGCATTTTTATATTCTAAGGGATGGGTTCAGTTTCCAAAATTTGACTTAAGTAGGATGGAGGACAAGAGAACTATATTATAGCCACATTAACATAGATAAGGGCATACACTAGGCGAGATCTCTCCAGAGTGATCTTATCAATGGCTAATAAACTCCCAAAGTATTTGGCTATACCTTGCAATATACCTTTCTCCCATAATTCCCTAGGGAGGCCCGATAGGTGAACCCAGGTTGGCTTTGAGGCTCCCAAAAAAGCCAATGGGTCAAAACCCGGCTTAAACTTGCAGAGAGATAGAAATTTTTTAAATCTCGAGTCAAAAGCCAAGGGGCCCCTAGTTGGAACCTTCAAAGTATCTTCATAGGGAAGAAAGGAGAAGAGAAAGATACCTCTTGGCATCACATTGATAGTGACACTACCTTTGAGATTCCAAGTGGAAGCATCCCAATGATGAACCGGTTCAATATTTGGCTTGTATGCATATTTTTTTTGAAATAGAGCCATTTTGAGGTCGTCCATCGCCTTCAACATCAGAGTCAGACGTGAACTTCCCAACTACTAACTAAGTAGGAAGCAGAGTCCAAAGGCCTTTTACTCGAAGCTGGTGAGTCAAACCTTACCAATTTGTCCATGTAGGAAGCAAGGGATTCGTCAGAGAAAAAGGAGTTGAGCCCTAAGGTTGGTGAGAAGGGTGACATCCTAGAGTTTCCCTCCATCTTATCCCCAGGGGAAAGGACTGAAGTATGAGGAGAAGACGTAAGACTAGGAACCACCAAACTGGTTGCTGCCACCACAGGGACAACATCAACAAAAGGGAAATCCTCCTTGGAATGGGGAGCCTTTTTAGGCCCCCCTCTCGACTAACCCATCAGGTGGTCAAATCACAAATAGAGCCCAAAAATTCAAAAAAATAGCTAGAGTAGGAACTTGGAAAGCAAAGCAAAGCCGACAACTATGATGACAAGTTTATCTTATTTTCATATTGTGCATAGTTAAGTATAGGTTTTCAATTAAAAAGTGCTCAAGGAAAAAACTTTTTAGTTCAATTTTTTTTTATTAAGTATTGATGCACATGTTTGTTAGTTTTGTCCTAAACAAATCCATGGTAGTTTTTTTTATTTTTATTTTTGTTGTTGTATAGTTCTTGATAGTTGAGATACAGAAAAAAAATTTAGTTGAAAAAAAGAAAAAAATGGGCTCCTATGCCCAATGGATATACAAAGCTACTGATCCTATTTGTTTATCAGGAAAACACACTTAAGATGCCACCAAAATGTTTACCTAATTTTTATTTCAACTCAATCAGGTAGATTTGGGATAGCATTTGCAAACTAAAGATAAATGGTACACATTATTTTCTGCTAAAGTTCCATTCATATGCATAGTAATATATCAAATGAATTGAAATTCATTATGAAAATGTATAAAAGGGAAAATATTGCACAAGTTTCAAACTAATGTTGTATTTTATTGATAATTACAAATGTATAGTGTCCCACACAAGCCGTGGCAGTAACTGATCATACATCATGAAATGCAATACAAAGAGTAAACTATACAACTGAAGAGGTAAACAACATGAAAGGAAATTTTATTCATCATTGTCTGAATGACAAATCACAAGGTTTTCAGTTGTGTCTTCAGCTTCAGCTCTAGCTCTAGCTCCAGCTCATTTGTTGGTTGCTTTGGAAATACCTACATAAATAGATTGTGTTAGAGCTCAGAATCAAATTTCTCTCCATATGCATGAATCAACAGATGTATAATTCACTCCTATGCAACATTTGATCAAATATGTGAGACATCACAAATATCAAGGAGAAGAAAAAGATCATCATCAATATCCATCAAATTTAGGTTTCTTATTTTTTCTAACATGTTTGTTCACTGTATAGGTATAGGTAAAATTTTCATTGTTGGATTATTTTCATTTAACATCATAGCATGTGGAGTAAAATAGGCTCCCACAAGGGTTGAGCCCAACATGCTTCCCTCTTGTTTTTAGAGGGATAAGAGTGTAAAAAAATTACATTTATCAACTTTGAGCATATATCTCATCACTTATAATGGTGATTTTGATGATGTCACTATCATAAATGAAAAAATATTTTCTCAATTGGAAACAAATAAGAGAAGATAGCCACCATGATTAGACAGTGGAGCAAAGTTAAAGTGGGTCTATCATTGCCTCATAAAGCAACAAAGATCATGGAACCCCAGTTGTTAGCAGTGCTTGGTCTAGGTGTTCAACATCTTATTCTAAATTGGTGATCACTATCCACTATCCACTATCCACAAGTGTTAAAGTTTATGAAATTGAAGGAAGGCATGGCTTTGCAATCTCACTATTTGAAAGACTTGTGAAGCATAATAATTGAATTTCCAAGCACTATCATTAAAGTTACCAGGAACATTCAATTCTATAAAGGATAGTAACTATGTACAGAGCATGACTAGAACATTAAATTACAGTTCTTTTTCTTGTCATTGAAAGTGTATATATGCAGTCTAGTACAATGCGATAGAGCTCATAATACAAGTAATAGTCAATAGTCCTCTTAGTAGAAGTCTAATGAGGGGACAACATCCAAAATGAGAAGACCAATGTAAGTTACTAGGGGCAACACTAATAAGTGTAATCTCTCAAAATATAAAAAGCAATTTACTCAGGACATGGGATGGATTGGGTGAGGCGTTACATAAGCAGTTTGAGGATAAATCAGATCATCTATCTCTGATGGAGTAGTTTAGTACTATTAAAAGAGGTCCACATGAGCATATGTCAGATTTCAATTATTATTTTCAAAATACTTGGGATAGAATTCTGGTAATGATAAAACCTTTACCTCAACATGCATTTATGTATTTTATTAAAGCTATTAATAGTTATATTTCAAAAATGATTCAATCTATGGGTGGAAATACACTTCTCGATGCATAAGAAATATCCATTAAAGTAGAAAATAGCCTCATTCAGGCTAGTAAAATAGCCCCTAGGCTTCCAATGCCAATTTTTCTTGAGGTACAATCATCTATACCAATAGAATTAACCCCAATAGTTATTGTTCCACCTATTCCATTAATAGGATACCAAGCTACAATCTAAGAACCTGCTACTCCATCCCATTCTCAAGAGCTTCAAGAGGTAAGGAACATGCTGAAAATAGTTGGAAATGATTTAGTGAATATCAAGAAATAGGTTGGCCAAGAAACCGGACCATACGAACCCCCATATCAAGCAAATAGACCTCCTTATCAAGCTGATTACCAAGGACAAAGAAGAAATTATAATCCTAGGCCATTTCAACCATACAATCCTAATACTACTAGCTCTTCAAAGGAGCTCATGCCTATGAAAAAGAATATGGCAGAAGATTTTGAGTGGTATTTTCCATGCAGCCAGCCTCACAATCAAAACACTTGTTCTAATATAGTGTGAAATCAAGATCTTATGGTACAAAACATCACTATTGTTACAAAGGATGTGACCAAAGAAAGTCATGAGTAGAGGGGTTATCAAACTCAACAGAATGATCTTGATGTTTCCCTAATGAATTGGAAAGGTAATGATTTTTGTGGTGTGAATCATCTACAAGGGAAAAAACAATCATATAATTCTATTGCAACCAATACAAGGTCAAAGAAAAGAGTTGTTAATTTAGGACAACAAGTTGTTTCTAAGGGGCATCAAGCAGAAAAGGACCAAGAGTAGGGTGGTAAAGAAAAAATTTAGTCTTCTACAACTAAACAAGGTCAAGTTGGGCCTATAACTTCATAGAATGTTCATAGTTTACCAAGGGGTCAAGCTATGGCTGGTAAAGAATAGCCAAAGACTCAATCACAACCTTTACAATCACAAAATAAGGCTATTGTTTCCAAGGGATAACAAAATATTAGTGTTGCAACATTAATATTGTGGATCATATGAAGAAAGCTATTGTTAGTTTTTCAATGATTGATGCTTTACATATTCTTGGGCCAAAATATTTATTGCAAGATGCTTTAGCTAATATTTCAATTTTTGATGAGTCTAGTAGAGAGCAGCCTAAAGTAGTGCTTGCAAATAGCTCTGAAACCAAGAGTGAGCAGTCAGCTCAACAAGTTAAATGAGATCCATTTTATGTCAGTTTGATCATTGGTGAATATTTAGTGCATAACTACATGATTGATTCAGGAGAAAGCAACTCTGCTATGCCTAAGCAGGTAGTGGATAAGCTAGGATTGACTTATTAGTGATTGTCAAGGGGAGTAGTCTAGTTAGATGGTATATCCATTAAATTTGTTGGAGTTATAAAAAACCTGCCCCTTAATTTACATGTTTGTCCAAAATTCTCAATCCCATAGTATATTTATGTCATTGATCTGCCACCTTTCTTTGCCATTTTCCTTTCTAGGGACTTTACTACAAACTTGGGCGGGTATTTATCATCAAAATGGTCACATATGTTTTCTAGGACTAGATATGACACTAGAGTGACCATAAATTAAAAACCACAAGCCAAAGATCATATTGAACCTTATGTTCCTAATTTTGTAAATGCTAACCTTTGCATCACCCATGAGTAGGAGGATCAATCCATGACCCTAGACCTTAGCATACCTATTGAAGCATACCTAATATAAAGTTAGATGAGTGGGAAATCGAGAATCACAAAGTTGACCCTTTTAGTCACATGGATGAGGTAGGATTTGGCATTTAAATTATTCATGCGCATGATGCAGTATTTCCAAATCTAGTTAAGGATGGAAAATAACTTGAGCAACAAGATGATCAGCTTTGGAAGCTATATTTTGATGGCTTAAGAAGAAAAGTGGGTGCTAGTGGAGGAGCTATGTTGATTTCACTTAGTGAAAAAATGTATTATTTGGCCTTAAGATTTTCTTTCAGTTGTTCAAATAATGTAGCAAAATATGAGGCACTTATTCATGGAGTAGAATGGGCCAAAAAGAGAGGCATAAAATATTTACAATTTTTTGGTGATTTAAATAGAGCCTCTCTTAAAGACCATTATCTATTACCCTTAATGAAACAAATTTTATAAGTTTTCTCAAGTTCTAACAAGTTTTCCTTGTTAGATGGATATTTAGGATATAATCAGATTTTAGTGAAGGAGGAAGATTATTTAAAAATTTCCTTTACTACCAAATGGGGTACCATGACTTATCAGAAGATGACTTTTGGTTTGTCCAATGTAGGGGCCACCTTTCAGAAAGAAATAGATATGGATTTCCAAGGCCTCATTAACAAGTTTTTACTTATTTATTTAGATGACATTACTATTTTTTCAAGGAATGATAATGAACATTTTGATCACTTAAGGAAGATATTTGAGAGATGCAAAGAATTTGGGGTTTCACTTAACCCAAAGAAGAGAATTTTTTTAGTCCATGAGGGGAAGCTTCTTGGGCATATTTTTTCTAAGAACGGTATTATAATTCATCCAAAAAGGATCACTATTATTCTAGCTTTACCCCTACCAACACACAAGAAAAGCTTACAAAGATTTCTAGGTATGATCAAATTAGTAAGAAGGTTCATACCCAACATTGAAACATTATTGCAACCTCTTACCTCAATGCTTAAAATGAATATCACTTTCAGCTAGACTAAAGAAGGTAAGAGGATTTTTGAGCAGATAAAGGAGGCTCTTACAGTAGATCCAACACTCATCAATCCTAATTTTGATAAGGAATTTATTTTATATGCATTTGGAAGTGTTGATACTACCTCAGCCATTCTTTTCCAACAAAATGATTATGGACTAGAGCAACCTATGAAAATTTTCAGCCAAGTTTTGCAATATTATGAACCGAAGTACTCTTTTGTTGAGAGGCATGTCCTAGCTATAGTTAGAAGCTTGAAGAAATTTAGGCATATGCTTTCTAACGACAAGATTCAGTTGTTGGTAGTCCATCCTATAGTTAAAGATTTCTTTCTCAGCAAAGATATCAATGATAAAAAAGAAGGTTGGATAACCAAGGTAATGGAGTATGATGTCAATATTAAGGTTACCAAGCTAGTTAGAGGCAAAGGTATATGTGAAAAACTTGCTAGAAATGAAGAAAAAAACAAAGAAATTATTGATCAAGTTGCAACATTGCTCAATAATGAGGAACCAAATGTTGTTCCAGTTCCTTCCACAAATTGGATTCAAAAGTTGATTCATTACTTACATACTAGTGACTATCTTGAAGGTTTGAATAAAGAAAAAAGAAGGTATTATAGACATTAAGTCATCCCTTATGGTATTATTGATGGATTTTTATATAAGATGGATTTTTATGGAGTTTTACTTAGATGTGTTGAAATAGATCAGATAGATAAAATTCTAGAAGAATTTCATGATGGGCTTTTTGGAGGAAATTTTACACCAAGAACTACAACTCTAAATTTCATAAGAGTTGGATATTACTGGCCTATCCTTTTTAAATATGCACATGCTTGGGTAAAAAAAATGCAATAAATGTTCATTATTTGTAGGAAAGAAAGGCTTGTAGCCTTGCCACTACACCCCATTTAGGTAGAACAACCCTTTGCTAAGTGGGGTCTTAATTTTATTGGTCCTATAAACCCACCTTCAATTGTAGGTCACAAATGGATATTAATAACAACATATTATTTTACTAAATAGACAAAAAAAATGCATTGAAGGATGTGAATGAGACTGCTATTTTAAATTTTTATCAGGATCTGGTAACAAGGTTTGGTACTCCTGATTCAATCATTTCTGATAATACATTATCCTTTGTTGGCTTAATAATTTTTGATTGGTTTGTTAACAATAATATAGTTTTGAAAACCTCATCCAATTATTACCCTCAGGGTAATGGACCTGCTAAATACATCAATAATAATTTGATCAAGATTATCAAAAATATAATTGAGGATAATTAAAGGACTTGACATGATAAATTGAAGCTAGCTCTTTAGGATGATAGACTAAATCTTAAAAGAGCTACAATTAATTCACCTTATATTCTTACTTATGGTAAAGAGGCTAAGCTTCCAATTTCAGTTGAATTACCAACTTTGAATTTCATTAAGGAGCTTGAATTTCTAGAGGAGGAGCCTATGGAAATCAGACTTGCACAAGTGATGGAATTACACACGAAAAGAAAAGAAGCATTGAGAAAGATCAAAATTCACCAAGCTCAAATGAAAAATACCTTTGACATAAAATTAGTGCCAAGAGTTTTCAATAAGGGTGATCTTGTGTTTAAGTGGGATGAGCTTAAAATTAGACCTTGTAAGCATACCAAGGTTGATGCCATGTGGGATGACCCTTATGTAATTAAAAAATGCAAATAAATAAATAAATCTAGTTTTCAAAGTTGAATAGAGAGGTGTTTCATATCCCAGTGAACAAGATTCACCTCAAATGGTGTTATTGAAGACAAAAAGTTTCTATTGTACATAGTTTTTTATTAGATAAGTAGGGAAGGGCCCTGATCCCATGCTTACAAAATCAGACAAAAATAACTAGAAAAAGGTGGGAAACAACACCACCGACAACCCAAAAAAACATCATTATAATTACGCAGTCCAACAATAATTTTAGTAACCATAGACCAACCAGTTCTAATAAAAAATGGTAAAATACTAGAAGCATACTTAGTTCTACATAACCCATTAATAAGGTCCATAGTATCTGAGGTGGTATTGCACAATAACATGTCCATAAAAGAATAACAATCTAACATATAAAAACTAAACGATAAAAGACTCATCAAAAAACAAACAGAGTAGCACAAGAGGCATTATTTTCCTTTCTTCAATAGGTCCCCATACTCTCCCATGAGAGAAATATAGTCTCTCCAATTAGGTCACTCTGTCTCTTCCAAAGCCTTCAGAGCATTCAGTTTCCCCTATTTTTTTTGCTTCTTAGCAATTTTGAATTCTCCAAAAGTCGTAACCTAGCCCGCCTCATAACTCTGTTCATAACCCTCATGAGAGTAGCCAGAGCCTTCTCCATGTCTTCGAACTGAACCTACATAAGGGTAAGTCTGATCTTTAGAACTTCAATGGTAGAGTTTTTTCCCATATCCACATCCTCAACATCCTGAACTTTATCTTCCTCTTTCTTATCATCCTCAGACTGTTCAGCTTGTTCTTCCTCTTCCTCATCCTTTTCCTCCTCTGAGCCTTCTTCACCCATCTCATAGGTCGTATCCTCAAAATCCTAGTCGTCAAAGTCATCATCCTCCTGGGCCTCAAAATCTTCATACTCTTGTTCCTCCTCTTCACTCACAGACAACTTATGTTTCCCTTTTTTCTAATTCAATGCTGCTTTTGCTAGTCGATCTAACAGTCTATCGCCACCCCCACCACTTCCCTGGCCCTGTAGAGTCTCTTTCTCCTCCTCATTAAGGATCCCTTCCTTCGTTATGTTTATGAAATCCCTTATGTTTACTTCGCATTTGGGTTTCTTCATTTTAGGAAGTTCAAGCAGCAAAGGCGAATGCTTCCTTTTTTCAAGCGTGGCTCTTATCAACTCTATTTCAAAGTTTCTTTTCTCCTCATTTTTTTGTGAAATAGGGGTAGAAGGATTGAAGACATTGACAATTGGGGATTGGATTTTGGCAGTTAAAATCACTCTTCTAGTGATAACAACAAACAAATAGGGAATAGGGTCCTCAACTGGGATATCAACCACACCAGGGTTTTTGTCTAGGACTAGTTCTTCATTAACCACTTCAAAATGGCTAGGGTTTTCGTTTCTTCTTGCTAAAGGATTTCCATGGGGATTCAGTGCCAAATCATATTTGTAGAGGGTAAGCATAAGGTCTCGGTGGAGAGGAGGGATCACACCTTTCTCTATATGGAGTTGCAGGGAGGACAATAGTTAAAAAGGAAAATTAACTCTTTCCCCATGTTGAATGTGCTTTAGTAGGGGAAAGTGGTACAAATGAACCGACATATACCTTCCCTCCAAAGTAAAATATATCATTATTAATAGACTCAAAAAAAAGGAGGAGGAAGTTCGAGTCTTGCATACCCATTTTGAAACCTTTTGAGCCTCTCACCATAAAGAAGTATTTTTTCAATATACATCTGGTAGTCGGCTCCACTTTTTTTACTAACTTTGGTCCCTTGGTTCTAAAACCCCATAGCTTCAGTGATGAACCTAGTCATGAATTCAAATTTCATAGCACTAATGGTGACTTTTCCATTATGGTAGGAGTTAGTGAATTTAGCCATTAGGTTCTCATTGTATCCCTTCAAGGGTTGGAAGAAAGGAAACATACTAGCTTCAGAAAACAATTTCCATAAATCCACATTATGTTGCAGATCTTGATAGTTCTGTGGCTTTGTTCTCTTCCTCGGCCCTCCCATTTTGTTCTTCTGCAAATTATTTAGCTACTTATCTGAAAGTTGAAAAGAACCACTTGGTACTCTTTTATCCGACCAAACAAAGAGTTTTTATTTTTGCAAATTATACTCATATTCAAAATTTTCCTTTAGAATTAATTACACCTCTTAATGAATCTGACATATTCCTATAGGTCCATCTAGTCAAACCCCTATAGCTCAGTGCCACATTGGCCAAACAATCAACTGCTTTATTTCCTTCTCTATAAACATGTTGCACTCTACAATTATCAAAGGACTTTTTAATGACTTGGAATTTGTCTATTATGTGTTTTAACTCCCATGGTGGTGTAGCCTCTTCATTAATTACGTTCACAATAAGCTTAGAGTCCCCTTCTAATATAAAATTTTGATACCCCATATCCTTTAAAATATTAAGGCCCCCTAGAGCTGCCATAGCTTCCACTTTGTTATTGGAGAAAACTCCTATATTCAACCCATAACCCATAAATACACTTAAATTTATGATTCCTTAACAAACCTCCAATGCCAGCTTGTCCTGGGTTGCCTTTTGAGCACCCATCAAAAGTATATTTGACCCAATCCATCTACGGGGTCTTCCACACCATGGCCCATCTAGTTAGCATCTTAGACCAATTAACTTTGGTTAAATCCTTGTTTATTCCCGATTTCTGCTTGATCCTCATTTCTTTGTAATTTGGCCAATTTTTGGAGAACCCATACCTGCTAGCCTCTATATTTAACTTGGTCTAATTTTTAATGATCACATTGACCTCCCCACTAATTCTCTCCTCCTCCCTTAAAAATATGATTATTCCTTTCCTTCCATAATCCCCTGGCCATAAAAGGAGGAACCTGGTTCTAGATATCCACAATGACATTATGAGAGAAAGGGCAATTAGTCCAACTTTGTATAATCACTTTTAGGGAGTTAGGAAACACCCATTCAAAAGACAACAATGAGAGTAAGAAAGACCACACTTCCCTCACATAATTGTAGTGAACAAAGAGGTGAATTATAGATTCCTCTTCTTGTTTACAAAGCATGCATCGGTCGACCAGTTGGAAACCTCTCCTAGCCAAATTATCCACAATCAGAATTTTTCAATGAGTTGTCCACTAAAACCAATTAATTTCAGGGATCAAATTATTTTTCCACACCTTTTCCTAGAGGTTGTCATAAATAACGTTTTGCACCTTTATTAGTTCTTCATAGGCCATTTTGACCGAGAAATATCCAGAGGAGCATCCTTTCCAAATCCATTCATCTTCCCTTCCTCTATCAAACCACTTAGCCTCCCCTATCACACCATGTAGTCTAGTTAGGATAGGGTTCCCATTTACCTATCTCTGACCTCTAAGGTTATCCCTTCTTAGTAAAAGATTGAACTCCTTCCATCTAGGTTCCTCCAGCTCCCAATTTATATAGTCTAAAACCTTTTCACTATATATTCTAGTAAGTATTCTCCAAATTATTAGAGATCAAAGGTAGGCCCAAATAAGAATTAGGTAATTGAACTTCTTTACATCCCAAATTTTTTATCACTCTTTCCTTGATTTGTTGGTTAGTATTACTTAATAAATAAATTTTTATTTTCTCATAGTTGATACACTATCTCGTAACAACTACATAGTCATCTAGCACCTTTTTCCATATTCGAGCTTCCTCCACCGAGGCTTCCCCAAACATTAAAGTGTCATCAAAAAATTGTTGGTGGGAGTTAGGCATTAGAGAAGAAGCAACTTTAACACCTTTGACAACATTTGAATTCACCAGTTTTTGTATATTCCTTCCCAGGGCTTCTGCCACAATGATAAAGATCTAGGGGGATAGGGGGTCACCTTGCCTAAGACAACGACCACAAGAGAAGAAACCTTGGGGAACACCATTAATAATAACAAAGCATAGGGGGGAGGTAACACAAGCCAAGATCAACTTTAGGAATCTACCGTCAATTCCAAATTTTTTGAGGAAAACAAAGAGGAAAGGCCAAGAGACTCTATCATAAGCCTTAAAATATCAATTTGTAAGGCCATACCTGGCTTTTTAGAGTGATCCATAAAATTAATGATTTCATGGGTGGACATGACAACATCAAGGATATTTCTATTTTGGACAAATCCCTTGTAATTAGGGGAAACAATTTTACTAAGCATGGGTTTGAGAAGAAGAACTAGAATTTTGAAAAATATTTTATAGACTATGTTGTAGAGACTAATGGGTCTATAATCTTTCATAGCAGAGGCATCCACATTTTTAGGAATGTGGGCAATGAAAGTGGTATTGAGCTGGTTCAACAGTCTACCTGACCTAAAGAAATCTCTAAGAGCATTGACAAGATCATTTTTGACAATGTCCCAAAAGGTCTAGAAAAAATAAGGGGGAAACCATCGGGACCAAGAGCTTTATACGCTCCAAAGGAGAAAACAACCTTTTTAAATTCATCCATTGAAATAGCATTAGTCATAATTTTTAAGTGTATATTAGAAATAGCTTTAGGTATCACATCAATGAAGTCAACAAATACATGCTCATCAATGTCAGGGGCCCTGTGTTTATTAGAGAAGAAATTAACAACTTCCCTCACAATTTCTTTTTCATTAGTCACCATTGAACCATGCTCCTTCACAAGAGATCTAATTTGGTTTTTGCTTCTATGTTTCAACATTGATTTATGAAAGAACTTTGTTGTTCCTATCTCCTTTTAGCCATTGGACCCTTGACTTTAGTTTCTAGTATATTTCCTCCTTTTTGTTTATCCTATAGCATTGTGATCTTGAGATCCATTTCCTTGGCACAGATATCCTCATGCACCCTTCCAACCTCCATTAAATCTTGAACATCCTTTATGCTCTTTCCTAGAGACTTCTTTGTCTCAAAGATATTTCCATAAGTCACCTTATTCCACTCTTTAACTTTTTTCTTTATTCTTCTTAATTTCTCAGCTAGGCAATACATGGGAGTGACAAAAATAGGTTCCTCCCACCATGATTTAACCAATTCAGTAAATTCCATATGAATACACCACATAGCTTCAAATCTAAATGGGAAAGGACCAATATTATGATCCATATTACTTTTCAGCACCAAGGCATTATGATCTGATCCTGATCTAGGAAGAGTAGAGAGAAAAATGAACTAAGAGATATCCCAATTAGTTGAGATCAAGAATCTATCAAGCTTAATTTAGATTAAGTGATTTCCATTTCTTTTGTTAGATAAAGTAAACTTAGTTCCTTGAATGGGGATATCAATGAGGCTAGTCGAATTTAAGAACTCCACTAGCTCCATCATGCTATCAAAGTAGCCATCTTGTCCACCAAAATTTTTAGAGGGGAAGAGAGGAGAGTTAAAATCTCCTCCCAACATCCAATGGTTGTCATACCTTAGAGAGATAGCATTACTTAAATTTTCCCAAAGAAAAACTCTATCCCTGCTTAGATTCGGGGCATAGATATTTATAAGGTTCCATTTCTCCAGGGAAACAATATCTTCCAAAGTGATCATCAGGCTATTATTACAAGCAAAGCAAAAAGTCCCCTTGAATTTCAATGGGTTCCAGAGGGTAGCAATACCTCCTGAAGCACCATCAACCTCATTAATAAAAAAATTCATAGTAGGCCAAAAATTAACAATGACTTTTTCAAAGTCTCCTTCTTCATTTTTTTCCTAAAGGAGGAGCACGTCCACTTTATTATCAAGAATACAAGATTTCACCAAAAACTATTTATATGGGCTATTGAGGCCCCTTATATTCCAAGAGAGAAACTTCATTAGAAAGGATAAAAAAATAGACCACCTCCCACCCTTGGAAGCAGATGAAACTACTTCTTCTTGGACTTTGATCTTGTGACTGAATCCAAGGTTCTTTGTTTTCCAGCTGCCACATCCCTTACCGTATCTTTGGTTCTGAAGTCCTTTTGTGAAGGACTTCCCACCTTATTTCCTCCTCCCACATCTGGTTTATTTTTCTTTTTAAGTTTAGTCAGAGCTTGGGACCATCCCTCCTCCTCCTTTTTTTCAATCAAGCCATTAGCGAATCCAAGAATAGCCATGGATTCACTCAAGTTTTTGGCACCTATTTGATCAAAGGAATGAATATCCTCTAGAGCTAAGTTTTTATTAGCTAGAGCATACTCACCTTCTTCAAGTTCTTCCTCCACTCCTTGAGTGTGACTCTTGACGCTAATTTTTAGCATCGTATCCTCCTTCCAGAGATCCACAATAGGGGAAATCACCCTAATAGCATCATTCCCTCCCTCCAAGACTAAATCAGTCAATGAGGGAAGAATGGGGTTGGGAAAGCAGAAGTAGGGGCAGCCAAAGATAAGTTAAGGAAACCTGAATCATTCACTTCAACCACAAAATCAGAAACAGTCTTAGAATACAGGTCAGGGATGTCCTTAATGAGAGGAATAGACACTTCATGCTCAGGGACTGTGTACAACTACAAAAAAGAAGACGTAACCTTTCTTGGGGGAGTCGTATCAAAAAATTTATCCTTAGCCTTTTGACCAACGTCCTACTTAAGCCCATAGGTATCAATGAGATGAAAATAATTCTTACATAGTTGACAAAAGAGTCGAGCATTTTCATATTCTAAGGGCTAGGTCCAGTTTCCAAAATTTGACTTAAGTAGGATGGAGGACAAGAGAACAATATTATAGCCACATTAACATAGATACAGGCATACATCAGGCAAGATCTCTCCAGAGTGATCTTATCAATGGCTAATAAACTCCCAAAGCATTTGGATATGCCTTGCAATATTCCTTTCTCCTGGAATTCTGGAGGGAGGCCTGACAGGAGAAACCAGGTTGGCTTTAAGGCTCCCAAAAAAGCCAACGAGTCAAAACTCGGCTTCCACTTGTAGAAAGATAGAAATTTTTAAATCCTGAGTCAAAATCCTAGGGGCCCCTAGTTAGAACCTTCAAAGTATCTTGATAGGGCACAAAGGAGAAGATAAAGATACCTCTTGGCATCACATTGTTATTGACACTACCTTTGAGATTCCATGTGGAAGCATCCCAATGAAGAACCGGTTCAATATTTGGCTTGCATGCCAAATTTTTTTGAACTAGATCCATTGCCTTCAACATCAGATTCTAGGACATCAACTTCCTAGCTAGTAACTGAGTAGGAAGCAGAGTCCAAAGGCCTTTTACTCAAAGCTGGTGAGTCAGACCTTACCAATTTTTCCATGTAGGAAGCAAGGGATTCGTCAGAGAAAAAGTAGTTGAGCCCTAAGGTTGGTGAGAAGGGCGACTTCCCAGAGATTCCCTCCATCTTTTCCTCAGAGGGAAGGACAAAAGTACAAGGAGAAGATGTCAGACTAGGAACCGTTAGACTAGCTGCTACCACCATAGGCACAACATCAACAAAAGGGACAACCTCCTTGGAATGGGGAGCCTTTTTGGGCCCCCCTCTCGACTGACCCATTAGGTGGTTAGATCACAAATAGAGCCCAAAATTTCAAAAAAATAGCAAGAGCAGGAACTTGGACAGCAGAGCAAAGCCGATAACTATGACAATGAGTTTATCTTGTTTTCATATTGTGCATAGTTAAGTAGAGGTTTTCAATCAATAAGTGTGCAAGGAAAATTATTTTTAGTTCATTTTTTTTTTATTAAGTATTGATGCACATTTTTTTTAGTTATGTCCTAAACAAATCCATGGTAGTTTTCTTTATTTTTATTTTTGTTGTTGTATAGTTCTTGATAGTTGAGATACAGACAATTTTTTGAGTTGCAAAAAAGAAAAAAATGGGCTCCTATTCCCAATGGATATACAAGGCTACTGATCCTATTTGTTTATCAGGAAAATATGCCTAAGATGTCACCAAAATTTTTACCTAATTTTTCTTTCAACTCAATCAGGTAGATTTGGGATAGCATTTGCAAACTAAAGATAAATGGTACACATTATTTTCTGCTAAAGTTCTATTCATATGCATGGTACTAACTAATCATACATCATGAAATGCAACACAAAGAGTAAACTATACAATTGAAGAGGTAAAGAACATGAAATGAAATTTTATTCATCATTGTCTAAATGATGAATCACAAGGTTGTCAGTTGTGTCTTCAGCTTCAGCTCTAGCTCTAGCTCCAACTCCTTTGTTGGTTGCTTTAAAAATACCTACATAAATAGATTGTGTTAGAGCTTGGAATCAAATTTCTCTCCATATGCATGAATCAACAGATGTATAATCCACTCCTATGCAACATTTGATCAAATATGCGAGACATCACAAATATCAAGGAGAAGCAAAATATCTTCATCAATATCCATCAAATTCAGGTTTCTTATTTTTTTCTAACATGTTTGTTCACTGTATAGGTATAGATGATATTTTCATTGCTGGATTATTTTCATTTAACATCATAGCATGTGGAGTAAAATAGGCTCCCACAAGGGTTGAGCCCAACATGATTCCCTCTTGTTTTTCAGAGGGATAAGAGTGTAAAAAAATTACATTTATCAACTTTGAGCATATATCTCATCACCTATAATGGTGATTTTGATGATATCACTATCATAAATGACAAAATATTTTCTCAATTGGAAACAAATAAGAGAAGATAGCCACCATGATTAGACAGTGGAGCAAAGTTAAAGTGGGTCTATCATTGGCTCATAAAGCAACAAAGATCATGGAACCCCAGTTGTTAGCAGTGCTTGGTCTAGGTGTTCAACATCTTATTCTAAATTGGTGATCACTATCCACTATCCCCAAGTGTTAAAGTTTATGAAATTGAAGGAAGGCATGGCTTTGCAATCTCACTATTTGAAAGACTTGTGAAGCATAATAATTGAATTTCCAAGCACTATCATTAAAGTTACCAGGAACATTCAATGCCATAAAGGATAGTAACTATGTACAGAGCATGACTAGAACATTAAATTACAATTATTTTTCTTGTCATTGAAAGTGTATATATGTAGTCTAGTACAATGCGATAGAGCTCATAATATAAGTAATAGTCAATAGTCCTCTTAATAGCAGTCTAATGAGGGGAAAAAATCCATAATGACAAGACCAATGTAAGTTACTAGGCACAACACTAATAAGTGTAATCTCTCACAATAGAAAAGGCATTTTACTCTTGAAAGCATGCACAATCATATAACTATCAGCAACACAAAGGGATAGTTAATAATTCAAAAGACAACAAGCTTTAGCATCTGGACAAGGATTATGTAGAGGATTAAACATCCATAACAAATGGTGGATAGTGATAGTAATCTAAGGGAAGCTTATACAATGGTAGTTTGAAGGTAGAGTATTATGTTATTAAATGAATTTATAGGAGCATAGTCAACAACTCATAGACTTTCCTATGACCTCATACATGTATAGTAAAAAACAAAGAGTTAGTCTTAGCTTGCAAGGGTGACTTGAATATCTATTTAAGTTCAAGGAGGACAATACAATGCCATATACAATAATATGTGTGCCTCTTGAGATAGTCCTTTATACCCAAAAGGAAATCATCCAAATGCAAAGGAACAACCCATCAAAGGTACACAACTATCAAGATATAAATCAACTTAATAATGAGGCGAAGAGGATGATCAAAGGTATTTGAGTGAGCTGAAAGCACTTATCCAAACTCAACATATCTTGCATGGTGGGAATCACTCATCTACAATGAAGTCTAATTTATTGAAAAGATATCAATATAAAACCTACTACATAAAGGAGTAGCCAACTAACAAGATGGCTGCCACAAGGGAGGTGACAAATAAGACAAGTTCATTCTTGTAAAGGTCTACATATACTGGTGAAGCTAAGCCAACATGATCATGAAATAAGAAACTTCACAGTGAAGCATGAAAAAATAATGCTATATTTCCATGATGATAGTTTGAGAACATGAAAGTAAAGTGATAAGATACAAAAATATATGCATGATATGGAGGCCCAAATTTTCTACACAAAGTGAAACGTAGAGCAGAAAAACCTTGGTCATAGATGAAAAGTTTAAAAAGGAAAGCTAAAGGAGGATGATTCTAGGGTTTCAAAGGTGAAACTTGTGTAATGGAAAGAATAGAGGGTTCCAAAATGTAAAGGCTCAAGCCACAACCTATAGAAAAGAGAAACCCTCATGCTTGGAAACAGATGAAAGTCTTTATTGGATGCTTGAAAATACAAAGAAATCAAAGCTTTTTATCTTTCTTTTTTTCAAATAGAGTTACAAAAATAACCATTTTCCTTTTCAGAAAAAGATAAACCACAACATTTTCAACAGAATAAAAGCAAAAGAATCCACAGCTAGAAAAAAAATGAATGAATACCTCAGAACAAAGGTCGGGCATATGAAAATAAGTAGAGAATAGCAAGCATTTTCAAAAAAAATTGTGTAAAGACAAACAAAAATCCTTCTTTTTCACAAGAGATGTAGAGGATAAACATACCATGCAGGCTTAATGACATGGGAATCTCTAGATAGGCTCAAGTTAACTCCAAAATCGCATAGAAGTGCTCGAGAAAATCCTAGTATCAGCACCCAAACAAGCAGAGTAAAATTGCTATGTGTGAAATAAAGTGTGAATATTCTTTGGAGCTCGAGTTTTGCCACTTAGGGTTTTCTTTACCCTAAAGTAACCGACCTCAACATAAGGTGTTTTTTGCCTTTGTTTTTTTAATTTTTTTTGCATAAATTAATGCCCAGTTTTATGTATTAGGTATTTTTGTATACCTTTACATATTTGTAAACTTTTGCAAATTTATAAATCAAACTTAGGCCTTGATCGACCTCCTCTTGATTTTGTATAAGAGTGAAACTAAAACTAAGAATGTAGACAATCATTAAGATAATGTTTTATGAAATAGCTTAATATATGTCATTAAAATGTAATGAGAGAGGCATTATCATAACATGTATTAAAGTAATTATGACCTAGTTACTTTATTTTCTTCCTAAATCGTTAACGTCATGTAAAAATCATGCAAAATTTGAAGAGGTGTAGTTAAACTAGAGTTTTTGACCTTTATTTTCAATCAAGTGGAGTGGGTTTTGAGTCAACTTTGGTCAAGCTAGTTGAGAAGGGAAGTTTGGAGCTATTTGAGCTAAGCTTACATTAGTTGTGGGCCCCCTTTTTAAGCATTTTCCATTTTTCTCGTGGATCATCTTGGAGAAGATATTTTTAGATGCAGTTAACTGCAGGTGCCACCTCTTGGAACTTTGAGACTATTTTTTGTATATAGGATAAAAGAATTAGTTTTTCCTTAGTTCTTGCTTCCTACTCTTTTGTGCATTGCAAAGAGTTAGATTTTTTTTTATCTCGGCTTCAAAGTTTATATACAATAATTTTATTTCCAGTATTTTATTTCAATTTTGCAGAAGGATTATGATCCGAAGTTAAGATCTAGGACTGTTGCCCATGAATAATAACTTATTACAACGATTTAATTAATGGTTTTAAAAATATAATTGGAATGATTAAATTAACACAACCATATTAAAGTGAAGAAATTAACAAAACAGAGAAAATAGAGAGAAGATGAAACACAAGTTGATAATAGAGTTTGCCAAGATGGCTAAATCTCTAGGTCCCTCTCCAATAGAGTGACCAATCCTTGATTATGCTCCAAAAAAAATTTACAAGGCTCCAACATCTACAGAGTCTCCTCACATCTTCCTGATAATGAGATTACAAATAACTCCTCTCCTTCAAGTACAAGAAATGTGGCATAAAGCCTCTCACTGCACAGATTAGAACAACTCACTATCACACAGGAAGTTTTCTCCACATTCCTCACTACCTCTCACAAGCCCATACCCCCCTTTTTATACATAAAATTTTCTCAATTTGGACTAAAACCAAATGATGTTATAAATCTTCTATATCTCCCATTTATAATATTAAGTCTTTAATAATCCCCTTAAAATATCCTCCAAATCTCCTAAAAATCTCAATAATCTTTAAATATATTATTTTAGGGGTTAAATTTTTAAATATAGAGAGATTCGACTTTTTAAATGTTTTAAATAAAACCCGCTCCCATAAAAGAATGACTATGAAGCCACTAGGCTAGTGGTTTTGGGGGTTCATTCCTAATAAGGAAGTTAGTGGGTCAAATCCTGTTGGACTCCCCTTTTATTAGGAATGGTGGATTTCATAAATGATAAAATTAAAGTGTGCTCAATATAGTTTAAATTTTGGCGTGTGGTGTATTGGTGGAAGGCTTACTTTGTAAGTGAGAGGTTATGGGTTCAAATCCCATTCCTCAATTTTGGTCAACCACCTCTAAGAGCAGTACCACATGGCACTATTTGGTTGTGCCATGTGGTATAATTTCATTCATCGACCATGACACGTGTCAAGTTGTGATTAGCTATTGAAATCCATGTGGAGCCCAATCACTATTTAGACAACATCCTTGTCATCTGCCACGTGTCACACTCTCATTTGTCCATATCATCATGTATGTTGATTGTGTTGTCCTATCACCATGCTGACATCAACATGGTCAACCCATTTTGACTGAAAGTTTGATTTGGCATAACTTCTACATAGGAACTTCATTTTAAATTTAATTAACAGCATTGGAATCGTGACGACAAGATATTCATCATGGAGATGATGAATTTTTATACGTTTTTGACTGGCCTCTATACCTAGTTTGACCCAAACTTTGACTGAGGATAACTTGAGCGTATGACCTCTTTTTGGCTCCATTCAAGTTGTGTTGGGTTAGTTTTGCGAAGTACTTTGATCTAGTAACTCTTTCTAGAGAATTTTAATAACTTCATTTTTTGGTGAAATATCCACCTAGATAAGCCCTCCCCACTGGAGAGCTTTTGGACCTCTAAAATCTTGATTACTCAAAAAGTAAGTGAGGATAAAGTTCCCTCACTTTACCAATATCCATCCATTTTTCCTTGCTTGGATTCATCCCCTTCAATCCCACTCTAAGGTATTCAACAAATCCTCTTCGTGAAGTCCTAACATTCCTATTGAGGATGACATTCTCTTGCAGCTCAACCATATACTCAGGTGAAAGATCATCAACTGATGGAACTTGAATATTAGCCTCCTTGTCCAGTATCATCAAAGGTTCATACAATTTTAATTTCTAAACATTTACAACTGCTTATATGTGTATGTATGGATGAATATTAAGGTGGAAGCCATTGGTCCCAATCTTTTCCAAGATCTCAAAAGAACCACATCTAATAGGCTTAAGCTTTTTACCTTCACCTTGCATCCTTTCCTTGTTGATATGTAACAAAATGCGGTCACTACTAGGCTATCATTAGGTCCCATTACTTTAGAATATAAAATATCAATAAGTCGACTAGGTAGTGTCCAAGGCAGTTTGCAAAAGAAGATGATTTGGATAACTCATTTTAGATTTTCTGATTTTCTTTAAACTATTGAAATCAATTTTAGTCTAAAGCCATTTAACTTCTTAGCTAGAAAACAATTTATTCTAAAAAAAATGGAAATATTAAACTAGAAAGCATAAGATAACTAATTTAGAAAGCATCACAAGTAAACTAGAAAGCATGGAAATAAGTAAACTAATAACTGATAAACTATGGAAGTGAAAAAATAAGTAAAGAGAACATGAAACGTTTTCTTAAACAGTAAAAGATTCTAATAGCTACAACGAATAACTCATAATAATTTAAAACAAAAGTGCTCCAGAACTTCAGACTCAACAATTGAGACAGATGTAGCGAGTTCCTATTGAACAATTATCTATGTAACAAATAAAAAAACATAACAATAAGTACTTATCTATTTAAGCTAACTTCCCTTGAGTGGCCAGCTCGCGGGTTAACACTCAGTATCCAGAGATCATGTAAACAACATAATGTTACTATTCAGTCTTATTCATCTTTTTTGAAATTACATTCTTATAGAAAAACTTATAACCAAATCCTAGATTCTAGATGGCGTGGATAGCCATCGAAAAATTCTTTAACAACTTTTAACTAACTTCCATGTCGTTAAAACTCATAAACATAAAGAAGGCTCGAGACGAGCCATGAAATTTTTGGTAACAAAAATTAAATAAACATTAATTAAATCTTTGGTTCATCGGCTTGATGTTCAGGATCAGCTTCACAGCATCTATCTTCAACCATATTTAAGGTACATGATGGTTCAACATTTTGTAGCAGTTTCAAGATGACTGATTATTCCCTACAAAAACACTCAAGTTAACCCATTAAACCTGTATTGGCAAATTTCCTCAATTGATCATAAGAAATAAAATTTGCATAATTTTCCTTAAAGATAAGTAATTATTCCTCCTAAAGTTTAATAAAGTGGCACAGAATTAGGATTGAGCTTGTAAAAATAAGATTTTTTGGTTTCATTATGATGAGGTTATTTTTACCTCATCAGTCACCGACATGAAAATGATGATTAGTGCAATGCTTATCATGTCAAGCCTTGTATTTGTCTTGGCTCTTTTACAATTGTGCTTCAACTTCCTAATGAATTTCTTGGACTTTCTAGATGAAATTCAAGGCATTCTTTGCATCAAGGCATCCATCTTCAACATTGCCCTTCCCAAAAGAAAATTCCATATGAGTTTTTGGCAGATGACCGAAATATGTTTCAAATGGAGATCTTTTTGTAGAAGAGTGTGTTGCATGGTTGTAAGCATGTTGCACATAGTGTAGAATTTCATCCCACAACTTGGGATGCTTACTGCAATAGCCTCTGAGTAGGTGCACAACTGTCTCGTTCACTACCTTTGTTTTTCCACCGGTCTTTGGATGGAAGGCTATACTCTTCTTCAAATTGGTGTCCATGAGTTACCATAAAGTGGACCAAAATTCCCCCAAGAATCAAGAATCCCGATTTGATACAATAGAAGTAGGAAGCCCAAAATGAACCCATACAAATTGAAACTACAAGTGTACTGTCAACTCATCTATGACTTGTTTTTTACAAGGCATTAAGATATACATTTTTCTAAACCTATCAACTACTACAAACAGATAATCATGTCCCTTTCTAGACATGGGTAATCCCCTTACAAAGTTCATTGATACACTTTCCCATGGATGGGATTGAACAAGAAGTGGTGTGTACAATCCCAACTTCCTATTGCTTGGTTTACTTATTGCACGCATTATACAACCCTTTATGTATTTGGTTACAGTCTCTTGCATACGAGGCCAATAACAATATCTTTGCAATTGAGTCATTATTTTTCTTACTCCAAAGTGTCTAGCAATAAATGACATGTGTGATTCTCTAACTACTTGTGCTTGTTTACCTTTTGGAATACAAATCTTTCCTAAATGATACAACAATTTATCCTACACATAGTAGTCTTTCTCTTCTACATGTTTTCCTATAATTAGAGTTGAGTAAATATCCTTAAAGTCTTCATCCTTGGTGTACTATTCTTGAAAAATTGTATGTACCATAGAACTAACTTGAAGGATAACCATAGCATTCCTGATAGGAGGCCTAGATAGCATATCTACTACCTTATTGTGGACACCTTGTTTATACTTAATTACCAAATTAAACTGTTGAAGAAAACCCATCCACCTAAAGTGCCTACTTTGTTACAGCTTGGATTATGAGTGCAAGTAATTAAGTGGCTAGTGATCAATGTGGATTACAGTTTCTTTACCCATTAAGTAATGTTTCCACTTTTTAACACTCTGAACTAATGCATAAAGTTCCTTATCATAAGTAGGATAGTTACTTACTACAACTATAAAGGTTTTAGAGTGATAGCAGATTGGTTAACCTCCTTGCATAAGTACTACTCCCATGGAAAACCTTCTTGCATTTGTCTTGATCTCAAATGGTTTCTGTAAATTTGGTAAATCTAGAACTGGTTTTGTGCTCAACTTTTTCTTGAAAGTGTCGAAAGCCTTTTGTTGAGGTCCTCCCTATTGTGCAGTTTCTACACACATGCCCCACTATAAGTAGGGTCCCTTTTTGCTTGCTCTTTTTGGGTTTCTTTTGGGTCTTTGATCTTGTGGTTGTGAGATTTGGTCACCTTGGAATGTTCCTCAATGCTTATCTTGCTTATGCAAAATACCCCTATTGAAGAAACACTTTGAAAATCATGAGTTTTGGGTAAATTCAGATTTTTCTCTGGTTTTGAGAATTCCCTCTTTGGATGGAATTCCCTAGTTGCCTGGAAAACCCGATGGAGGCTTTTTTTAAACTATCTTCAGAGATTTTGACTCCTCAAGGAATTCCTTCTTCCCCAGAATTTCCTGAAATTCCTCTATCCTCTTGGATTCCTAGACTCTTTTGGGTTGTCATATCATTGCATTTATGCTTCGCGTACGGGCTCTGCGGATCGTGTTTAATGAAGTCCAGGGTGGTTTTTAATCTATGAGTTGATCTTGTTTGCCTTGATTGAATTTGGAAGAGCTTGATCTTGAGTGCTTGGCTTGGTTGGCGTTTGGACTTGTGAATTTTCGAGCTTGGTGGTGACTTTCTTGGCATCATTGTTATTGTTTCTTGCTAGTGTGCCAAAGCTTATTACTGGTCATTGTTACTACCTAGTTCACTTCACCAATGGTATGTACTCATTTCTCTACTTTTGCTTGATGAATGTGAATGATTCTTGGGCATGTTGGGTATGCTTTGGATTTGGATTTTAGTATTGTGGGGATTTGTAATTGAGTTAGGGTTTTTTCCCTTTGTTTTTCAATGTCCCCTCTAAAATCGATGTAGCTATCCTTGCTCATTTTCTAATTCGATTATGCCATGCTTGGCTGGTTTTGTTTACCTCCCCTCGAATTTGGTCTTGTGCGTGATTGGTTTTTGCCTAGAGTGTCGATCTTGGATTCCGTTACCTTTGATGGAGTTGATAATTTTGGGAGAGTCTGAGTGTTTAGTTTCCATTCACATGTAATGGTTCCTTGCCCTGGAGATTCTGAAATATCAACCATGGTTTAGTAGGGGAGGAGCATGAACCAAATTTGTAGTCGCATGTTCATCATGAAACCCTAGGTCCCGATCTCAAATTCATTACCAACACTATTAGATCACCCTAGAGGAGTTAGAAAGTTAGATTTATCGATGAACAACCTAAAGTGAAAGCACTCCGAGCTTGATTTCCCCAAATTTTTGATCATTAGATCAATTTGGGTGAAATCCCGACGAGGTCAAATATTTCAGGATTTCGGGGATTTCCTCTACCTTGGGATTTCCTTGAATTTGCTTCAATCCATCATTTCCCCAAAAAGATGCGTAAAACATGAAAATTCAGTTGACTTTGTCAAAATTTTTTACCCTAGGAAATCACCAAAATTTCGTTGCTCCTTCATTTTCCTAAGATGCGCCTAGTTTTGTTAATTTTGCAGATTTTTGTCCGCGATGGAATTCCCCGAAGATCTATTAGGAATAAAGAAAAAAGGGAATGCATGAGTTAATTGCTAATGATTTTTCATTGCATGGTTAATTTAGATAATTTAAGGATGTGTGCAAAGGTTTCATGAGTTTTGGGTGATGATTGAGTAGATTTTGGATGCTTGTTGGGTTTCCCTCGTTGAATACCGCTTGACCCAGAATTCCCCAAAATTCCCTTCTAGCCTGAATTCCGCAAAGGGGTGAAAATATCAAACTTTGAAGAAGGGGTGCTTAATGATATTCTTAGGAATTTTGATGATGAATATATTATTTTTAATGGATTAACACGTATTCCCATGCTATAGTGGATATTTATTTTGGTCCTTTTGAGTGCAAGTTGAGTCAAGTAATGCAGTTGTTGGTAAGACCAAGAATAAACAGGTAGATCTTGGTGCGGAGGGATCTTCCATCTCAGAAGAAGAAAGGATCAAGATGGATATCAAGAGCAAAGTCCCAAAGAGAAAACTATCCTCTACTTGGTTGGAAATCACTGATACTAATGTAGGCAAGTGGGAGTATGAAGATATTAAGGCAAGAATGGCAGTGCAAGATCCTCCATTGTTAGCTAGGAGATTGGTGGAGTCAGGATTGGCTCATATAGTTGGGTTTCCTCCCACAGCTCAGTGCTATGAATTGGTTTCAGAGTGTGCTAGACATTATGATAGAGGTACATAGAGGGTGATTGGTCCACAAGGTAGAGTTTTGGCTAACTTCTTCCCTCCTTTGATGGCACAAACCCTTGATATTCCTGACATACCCCATGAGGTAGGCCTAGATCTAGATGTGTCTAGGAAATATTATGAGGAGGATACCATTAAGGCATTGTAGATCATTAAATCTTGGATTGAGAAGCCTAAGCCCCACATTTATAAGTTACCAAAGTAGCTATTCAGGGAAAAGTCTAAGGCAAATTACTATGATGCAATCACACTCCTCAACAAAGTGGTGGGCCTGGAAAGTGTAGGGGTCTTTGAGAGTTGGATGTTTTATGTTATATTAAGGATGGAGCAAAAAACTTATTATCTGTGGGTAGGCATCATTAGTGCAATGATACATGAGAAATTATGTAATGTGGTGCAGATAAGGAGCTTCACCATGACCTCTTACTTGGTCTATGCACTTGCAATATTCCACCCCTACTAAGGACTAAGTACAAGAGGTGTCTTTAGATAGGATGTAATTTATGAAGTTTTTCCACAGTTGCACTTGGGTAGGTCAAACTATAGGAGAGTGAATGATGCATTCACTATGTACATCACTAGACTACTCCAAGGTGCAGACCATGTTAGAATATTAAATATTGGAAAGGAGTTGATAAAGAGATTTGGGGCCTGGTTCATACAGCTCCCCACTTTCTCCTGCATCAAGATAGATGGTTGCCAAAGGGCTCCTTACAGGTTACCCAGGTATTCAATAGATAACCTCATACTCCTGGAGGTCATTAGGCATATATGTGACTTTGATGCCATTGTAAAGAAGGATAAACACAAGACATGATTTGGTAATGACTTCCCTCTCAGGGTAGGTGGTCATGAGGCATGTCCTTCAATCATTTCAGCCCATTCTTCTGAGGAAGAAATGAGTTCTTTGGGCTTGTCATTCCATTCCAAAAGGTGTAGATTTGACCTGACCGATGAAGCACAAAAGAGGTCTAGTAGAAAGTTCAACGAAAAGGATGATATTGAAGATTACTGGGCCAACTGCAAAGATGAGTTTGAGGTCAAGAAGAAGAATTTATCATGGCTACTAGTTAACTTGGTTACATTCTACAATTTCAAGGCTATCCTTGATCAATTTGATTATGATGGGGATGTAATCCAACACCATGACTATGAGCCCGTCAAGGAAAAATTAGTGGAAGAGATTGATTGGTTGGAAGAAGAAAAAATTGATTTGGAAAAAATCATAGCTTCAGTCCTCAAATACACTAAGTTGTGGATCAAGCACAAAATTTGGGAGCTAGACAGTAAGGGCATGCAATACAGTTATGACCTAATGGAAGATTTAGAATCCCACTCTACCTCTGAGGAAGCTGAACAAGATTCCAAAGGTAAGGATAAGGTAGATTCTCCTTTAAAGATCAAGATTAAGGGTGCCCAAGCAGAGGTAGAGGTGGAAAAGAGGAGGAAGAAAATTGCAAAGAAGAGGAAGAATGTCCCCAAAAAGGCTAAGTCTATTGTAGAGGAGGAATCAGAAGAGGAAGGTTAGAAGGATAGTGCCCCTGTGCCTAAGAGGAGAAGATTCATCAAGATTTCAAAGAAGAAGAATGAGCCTTCTCAAGAGGAAGAAGATATAGGCCCTCAGGTGGTACAGGTGTAGAGCTCTGGAGAAAATACACAAGTCTATACAAGAATATCAAGGACTCCTTCTCCTAAGGGTAGTGTATTGCAGGCTAATGTTACCATAAATGCTCCTATGATGGAACTACAAAAAGATGCCTCTCCTCTTCACGAGTCACTAGATGTGCAATATGAGCCCAAGGATATAGAGGTTGGTGATCACCCAAATGAGGAAGCAGAAGAATTTCATGATGGAGACCTCTATATGGAGGAGGCAAATATTGGAAATACTTTGTACTCCTCCTTGGTGTCTTATGATGATTCATCGATCAGAGATGAAGAGAAAATACCTACAAAAAAATAAAAGGCACATGAAAGGACTCCCTCTCCCATTCAAGTTATGGTAGGGACATTAGATCAGGAAGAGAATCAAAAGTAGGGGTATGAAGAGGAAAACAAAGGTGAGGAGGTCCCTCCAGAGCATAATGTAGATGTTGAGCCCCCTATGGATCAGGCTAAAAATAAAAAACAAAGTGAGAAGAAACTTGATGCTTCTACCCCGGGTTGGCTTAATGAAAGATTAAAAAGTAAAAAATCGATTGTGGATGACACTCCTCCAAATTGGGATGAGTTACTAGCCAACATAGGCAAAGGAATGGTAAAGAAGAAGGTTGGGGTGATTTTTAAGATCACCAAGGATGAAGCAAATAATAGACTAATTCACATTGCCACCCCTACAGCTGACAAAGACAAAAGGGAGATGACCCCTCAAGATTACATTGTTCAAACTTTCAACTTAGGACCCACTAGTAAGGATCAAGTAAAGCAAGAATTCCAAGAGTCTTCATAGGCTATTTTGAGAAGGTTAGATAAGGAAACTACAAAGAAGGAAAGGTTGGAAAGGAAATTGAATGATGTATGCCAATATGTGCAACACTTAATGAAGACTCTACAAGAGGTAGGAAGTGAAGGAACAAATTTTGAGGGTCTATTACCTAAAGAGGGGTATTCACTGAGCTTGAGAAGAAGATGGAATCCACCCAGGAAACTCACGAATGGCTACAAGGAATAAGACAATAAGGAGATAAAATGATTAAGGAAATTTTTTCCACTCGTGGTGATGCACATAGTTCCTTTGATTGGCTGCAGAATATAATGGGGCAAGATAAAACTAACACATACCTCCTCCTGCAAAAGCTGAAAGTGATCACAGATTATGTAGAGGAAAAGTTGGTGAGTGATGGGATCCTACCTTATTCAAAGGTCTCAGAACCCTAGGAATGGCATGAATTATTATAGATCAGCAAAAAGGTTTTGAAGAAGATGCATAACAAGGACAGTAGGTAGGGAACACATTGAAGGATATCTCCAACAGGTGCATCCCATTTTTTGAAATTATGACAGGAAGAAAGAATTTTACACCAAAGCGTCTAAGATTTAAGGAATTGAAGAAGTGGTGGCATTAGATTTATGCTCCAGCAGATGATGGTCCAATCACAGTTCATCATATAGATGATACTTCCACCTATAATGTTGTCATTGAAAACTATTAGGATCTCAAGGTGGAGTGGGATGAGGTCATAAGGAAATCAAGGGAAGAGATTAAGTCCCTTGATAGAAGGTTCAAAATATTAAATGTTCCACCTTTTGCCAATATGGAGGGAGTTTTCCTTAAGGTGCAAGATAAAATAGGTCAAGGAAAAGATAAAGGGTTAACCAATGAGTGAATGCTTCAAAATTTGTGCTTCCCATTATTTCTTCTCCAACCTTCACATGCATTGGGTCGAGTTATATGGAGATTCCAGGCCAACCTGGAAAGGAGCCTCAATCATTTAATGAAATTTCATACTTTAGTTTAGGGGGGTTTTTTCTTTCTTTGGCAAACCTATTTTGTGGCCAACCTTCCTTGTAACCCTAATTGGGATGGCATCCTCTATAAGTATGGAATTTTGCCTCATTTGTGGAGTTAGTTAGAGGATTGGACTTAGGAGCAAGCAAAGTGATCAAATAGAAGCTAAGCTTAGGTGTTAGTTCTATTTCAAAGCAAGTGTTGTAATATAGAATATTGGAATTATTGTCACCGTTGGATGAACTCAATACAATTGAATACATTGTGCTTTTTTGACCTCTCTTGGATTGATTCATCTTGCATGGTTCTTATTATTCTATCTTTCTAAGTTTCTTTTTAAATATTGAATGAATGTTAGATTTAGATTTAAATGATTCAGTGATATTTGTGGTTTGATGATTGGCATGTTGTAGTGATTCCTGATCCATAATTTTAGTAACTTATTGATTGTGGGTTGTTGTGAAAAGTTAGCTTGGATCTTATATTTGCATGTTCAGTTCAATTGTGGGTATTTATTCATTTCAGTTGCAAATAAGGGTTGGTTTGAATGGATGTTCATGATCTGAAAATATTTAATTCCTTAGAAGACCGCACAATTTATGTAAGATTGCAGGATAAATCTAGGTTGAGAAGAAATTAGTTTTGAGGGATTGGTTCATTTCAAGTATCTTGTCATTGGTATTGTTGATCTCAAGAGTAAATTTTAACCTTAGGATTTCTGAAACCCTTGTCTTTTGCTATTTCTTTGAATTTGAGTTAGGGTTAGGAATTTCAAGTATCAACATATTGCAAAATATGATAAGTTTGGAGACCTAGTATTTGTTTGTAAGGTCCCTTTGTGATTATTAACAATTTCACATTATCTCTGAGTTGTTTCACTGCATTTGTGAAGACCTAAAATTAGAGACCTTGGGGTTATCTCTTGAGGCCTACTGATAGAGATTTACCTTTTAAGAGAGATAGGATATCATATTATGTCTGAGTTGTTGTGCAGAAAACACCATCAACACTCCCCATTGGAAAGTTTCCTTTGTACTAGTTAATGCATGCAATCATGATGTAATGTAAGAGAAGTTGAAAATGAAATTTCTCCTGTACTGAACTACACGTAAGAAAATTTTGACTTTTGTAATTGTACTTGGCTTAGGCCATTTTACAATAACTTCGACCTTCACAGGGTCTACTTTCAATTGAACACCACCTATGGCATAGCCTAATTACACTAAGGATGTCTTGGCGAATTCACATTTAGACATCTTTACAAAAAGTTTTTCTTTTGTCAAAACATCAAAAACTTTCTTTACATGAATTACATGCTCTTCCCAAGTTTGACTGAATACAAGTATATCATCTAGATAGACTATGACAAACTCATCAATGAAAGGAAAAAAAACATCAATCATGACATGCATGAAAGTAGTTGGTGCATTATAAACCCCAAAGGGCATGACCAACCACTCGTACAACCCTTTTTTGGTTTTAAATTTTTTCTTCCAAATGTCATCTTCTGTAATCCTTATTTGATGATAGCCATTACACATGTCTAACTTAGTGAAATAAACAACATGTTTCAATTTATCAAGTAATTCATCAATGCGGCGAAGAGGATACCTATTGTTTACCATTATCTTGTTTAGATCTCGGTAGTCGATGCACATTCTCCATGACCCATCCTTCTTTGGCACCAACACAATCGGTGAGCCGCAAGCAGATGTACTTGGATGAATAACTCCTTTTTTAACCAACTCTTGAACTTTCCTCTTAATCCATTCATCCTACATAACAAATAAATGATACATGTTGATGTTTGGAAGATGCACATCTTGCTGCAAATGGATTTCATGCTTAATTTCTCTCTTCGGTGACAATCCCTTTGGTTCCTTGAAAAGGTCATCATAGGTAGATACAATTTTGACCAGATCGGTTTTATGTTTTGGATCACAACCCTTAAATGCCTTAGATACATCATCCTCTTTGTCTTTTACAAGCATTAGTGCAAATTTCTTACTAGCATTGACCAACCTTTTCATTTGACCAGTACTGACTTGTGCAAGATTAGTCTTGATTTTGTGTGCCCATTCAATGTACTCTTTACCATCCTTAAAGAGATGATACTTATTCTCCCCCCTATAAAATATTTATTTTCTATCATACAAATAAGGACTCGCTAAACCAAGCCCACAAATATCCAAAGAGACTATGTCTACCTCTACCTCATCAACATAATTTGCAATGATAGCAAATCACAGCTTACATTATTTCATTACTTGAAATTGAGCATCATTACAAACCCATCCAAGTAGATAAGGCTTTAGATGAGGTGTTGTAGCTAGATTAAGTTTCTTCACAACCACTTCAGATATTAAGTTGCCTTGAGAACTCGTATCAAACAATATGTCAATCTTAGTGTGCTTAGTTAAAACTTGAATGTGAAACAATTTATTTTTTTGTTTATCAGCTTTAGGAGGAGATGATACTTTACTTGTACTTGCATTAAGAACATCTGCATTAGAAGAGGGAATAATAATTTTCCATTTACGTTGGATCCCGATAGAAAAAAATTGCGTTTCATCTCCGGAGTCAGATCCAAGATCCTATGTAACCACCGCAATAGTCTTTTGTTTATCTCTATTGCCTCCATATGTTTTCAGCCTCAAATCAGGAGGAAGCTTCCAACATCTTGAATCATCATGCCCCTCCTTCTTGCAATGTGAGCATGTGGGCTTAACACCCTCCTTCTTCATTGTACTTGTCTTCTTCCCTTTTCCTTTGTCTTTTTCTTTACCCTTAAGCTTACCCTCAGGCTTAGATGGTTTCTTTGAGAAATTATCACTAAAAGTGTTCTTACCCCTTGACTCTAAGTGAGTGGCTTGGAAAAAACTTCATCTATATTATTAGGACTCAACATTAGAATAGTATGTCTTAGGTAAGAATGAAAATCACCTATGTACTTAATAAGTGCATCTTGAGTATACAATGGGACATTCAAAGCAATAGCTCATTTTCTAAACTCATGGGTGTAATCTTGGATAAACTGGCCCTTAGCTTGCCTAAGGTTTTCCAATTCATTTTCAATTGTTGCATATAACCCAAAGGGTAAAATTGCTTTTTAAGGGAAGTAAAAAATTCCATCCAAGTCATACCTACATTACCATGGCAAGCAATTTCTGCCCAAGTCCTACTCTCCCACCAGGTGAGAATTGTACCTCCCAGCCAGGGAGTAGCTAACTAGATGATAGAAGCATCTTTTACTAGGCCTTGAATCTTGCAATACACTTCTACTTGCTAGATCCAATCATCTAACTTTTTAGCATGAAAATCCCCACAATACTTAGGTAACTCAAATTTTACAACCAATTTAATAACAGGTTTAGACATGCTCTTAAAAGGATTAGCAGAAGGAGAAGGGGAAGATGGAGGAGATGGAGTTTTTGGAGCTTTTCCTTCTTTATCCTTCTAATCTTCTTTCTTTTATTACTTTGAAGAATCTCCCTTTTCATGCTTCTTCTTGTCTGCATAAAGCTCTTCCATCATAGCCTTCATGTCAAGAAAGGCTCGTTGAAAAGACTTATCATCAAGCTCAGGCTCAATACCTTCCCAGCTTCAGTTTCTTCCATCTTTGGAAAATTTCTTCATTTTCCGATCTCAAGATTGTATTCTTCAAGTGTGCCTTCACCTCATTGGATCTTTGATCTCGTTAACATTCACCTTTGCAAACACTAGTCACTACAAAGCTTTCATACCAATTGATCTAAAGTTAGGATCTAGGACTGTTGCACATGAATAATAACTTATTACAATGATTTAATTAATGATTTTAAAAACATAACTGAAATGATTAAATTAACATACCCATATTAAAGTGAAGAAATTAACAAAATAGAGAAAAGAGAGAGAAGATGAAACACAAGTTGATAACAGAGTTCACCAAGATGGCTATGTCTCCAAGTCCCTCTCCAACAGAGTGACTGATCCTTGATTATGCTCCAGAAAAATATTACAAGGCTGCAAGTACAAATATCTCTTCTCCTTCAAGTACAATAAATTTGGCATAAAGAATCTCACTGCACATATTAGAACAACTCACTATTACATAGGAAGTTGTCTCCACTTTCCTCACTACCTCTCACAAGCCCATACCCCCCTTTTTATACACAAATTTTTCCCAATTTGGCCTAAAACCAAATGATTTTATAAATCTTCTATATCTCCCATTTATAATATTACATCTTTAATAATCCCCTTAAAATATTCTCCAAATCTCCTAAAAATCTCAATAATCTTTAAATATATTATTTTAGGGGTTAGATTTTTAAATATAGGAAGATTCGACTTTTTAAAGGTTTTAAATAAAACCCGTTGGACTCCCCTTTTATTAGGTATGACGACTTTTATAAATGATAAAACTAAAGCACGCTCAATATAGTTTAAAGTTTGGCGTGTGGTGTATTGGTCAAAGGCTTACTTTGTAAGTGAGAGGTTATAGGTTCAAATCCCACCCACAATTTTGGTCAACCACTTCTAAGAGCAGTGCCACGTGACACTATTTGGTTGTGCCATGTGGCATAATTTCATTCACCAACCATGACACGTGTCAAGTTATGATTAGCTATTGAAATCCATGTGGAGCCCAATCACTATTTAGTCAACATTCTCGTCATCTACCACGTGTCACACTCTGATTTGTCCATGTCATCATGTCTGCTGATTGTGTTGTTCTATCAGCATGCTGACCTACATCAGCATGGTCAACCCATTTTGAGTGAAAGTTTGACTTGGCATAACTTCCACATACGAACTCCATTTTCAATGAAACTAATGGTGTTGGAATCGTGACGATGATATCTTCTTGAATGATGCTGAATTTAACCAATTTGGAGATGATTTTTTTTGCCTTTGTACCTAGTTTGACTCAAACTTTGACTGAGAATAACTTGAACGCATGACCTCCTTTTGGCTCTGTTCAAGTTGCATTGGGTTCATTTTTCCAAGTACTTCGATCTAGTACTTCTTTCTAGAGAATTTGAATTAATTCAATTTTTGGTGAAATATCCACCTGGATCAGATTCCTTTTAGCCTTTAAATAGAAATCAAGTGTTTGCCTTCCCAAATTTTAGGTGTCATCTTTTATGTTTGATTTGATAGAAATTGATTGTGTTTAAATATGAAAAGCTCAATATTTTTTGTCTCATTCATAAGTATATGTATACAATTCAATTAGATTTCACAAGTCATACATTGTGAAGATGATTTTTTTTATCATTCTAGTTGTGAAAAACATTGTCTTTCCTTCAAGAAGGGTTAAATTTATCAAGTTTTTGTGTGAATCAATTATGTGGTTTAATTTTTTGAATTAAGTTGTGCAAATAGAAATATTGAAAGGTCTTTGTGAATTAGATTGCATATTCATTATCATTTAGGTGCATCACCATCTTACTAGCTTCATTTCTACCATTCATCTTAATCTTTTTATCCCTTTTCCTACATAAGTTGTTAGTTTCATATAAAAAAATCACAAGGGTAACCAACCCATAATCAAGAGATTCGATTTCATTATGAGAAACCCATAGGATCGAAAGTGTTTCCATGTTACAAAAGATTTTTGAACCTTCTAGCTCTATAATTGGGTGCAATCCTATGTGTTAAAATAGGTGTCTCTCACTCCCTCTCTCTCAGGTCTATCCCTCAAATATCGCTCCCAACCCCTCTCCATCTCTTATGTCTCCCCCCACCCTAACTAGATAACTCTCTCTCTCAGGTCTCACTCCCTACCACCCTACCTAGATAGCTCTCTCTCACTCCAACTCCCTCTCTCACACTCCCTCACTCTCTCTCCCTCTTAGGTCTTACTCTCTTTGTCACTCCAACACCCTCTCTTAGGTCTTTGTCTTTCTCTCTCCATCTCATATCTCTCCATATCATCTCTCTCTCAGGTCTCTCCCACTTATGGTTGAGGGTTTAATGTATAGTGTAGAAGGTAGAGGGTAGAGGGTAGAGGGTAGAGGTATTTGGAGTGTTTGTTACTTTGTTATCATAATTTTTTTGAGTATTTTCTTGTTTAGAGGAACTAGGTTCACCTATTGTAGGGAACACAGGCTCAATTTTTGTTTCAGTATGTAGGTAACTAAACATCTCAAGAGGTGGTATTATGGGACATGTTGATTGTTTCATTGATTGATAAAAGGATGTATTAGATTCAAGGTTGTTAAGACAATCATTTAGTAACTTATTCACGTTGTCATCATTTTCTCCAATTATGTCAATATTAGCTCTCAAAGTTGCACCCTTACTAAGTTGTAGAACATAGCACTTTTGAAAAACATGGAAACACTGTAAGGGCTTGTGGGTTACCCATAGGTTGGAGTGAATCTCCAAAGAAAGATGGCTCTTTTCAATGGTACTCACCTAAACTATTGATTTGTTGAGGAAAAACAGAATGATAACATGAAAATGAAAACTAAAATCCTATGGTGATGCACCAAATGGTAATCCAAGCTTGTATAGCTTCCTAACACACACAATTTCAACCAACAACAAAGCTACCTTGCACAACTCAATACTTATATATTGTTGCATAAATATTTCATAAGAAATCTATAATACTTACAGTCCTAGAAGGATGATAAAATATCTTCACAACTTAAAATCTATTTGCATCACCAACATATCGTATAACCTGCAACATACATATTTCCTTTGCCTAAAGGTGTTACCAATGAGACACATCAACAAGGAATAAGTTACTCACATGCAAATGCATCAATCATCCAAACACACTCAATGAAGTAAAAACTGAGAAGGCAAGATGTGCTTTACTTTATTGATCTATAAAGGTGAAACACTACCATACATGCATGTAAAAGAGTTACTATGCACTATCTTTTCTCCAAAGGACTCAAAAGAAGTCAGAAAGTAGAAAAATAACAAGTAAGAACTGAGTACAAATGAGTCAAAAAGGTGACTATAAAAATCTCCCAAGCAGTTGCACCAAAATAGGAGCTAGAAGCTTCCTCAATCGTATGCCTCCAAAAAACTAAAAATATAGGTCTCAAACTCCCTCCAAAAAGAGTCTAAAGTTAATAAAAATTCAACACATGACCTTTTCCACCATAAATGACCCTAAATCTGCTCCAAATTGAGTCAAACAAGCCTATATTCTCTCCACTTGTTTGTAAATCTCTTCCAACTTTCCTATATGCTTTCATAATCATAAATTTTCAACCATATCTCCCTTTGAGTAAATCATAAAAGAACATTCTCTTTATCTTGAATGTTTGATTGACTTGGTCATTTGATTTGGAAAAATATAAAAGAAACAAAGACATACAATATACGAGGCATTAGTTCTGGAGAAAATGAAATGAAACAAAGGAAAAATTCATTTTTTCTTGTTGACTGAACTAGGGTTTGAAAACCCTAAAGAGAAAACTTGCGAGCAAAGAATTACTCCACTTCATTTTGCATTTCACTTCTCTATTGAGGGGGACATCATGTATTTACTTGGAAATCTCAATGGTGCAATTTGGAGTTTCATACACAAATCTCTTGTAAAATATAACTAGGTTGAGCTCTAGTAAGCCATTTCCTATAGAACTTGCAATATTTTCTGATTACCTATAAATGAAAATGCTATTATGAGCTCCATTTTTATGTAGAAAGTAATGGAAATGTTTTTTATTGTCTCATTTGTATCAAATTATATTTCTTTTTGAAATTCTAGAAAGACCATTTTGTTTCCTCTATTTTTTTTACTCTCGGGCCTCCATTTTTTGCTATCGATTCTAAAAAAACATGGGAACCCTTATTATCCTTGTGATGCCATGTAATAGTGAATAGTAGTATCATAATCACCATGCTATGATAAGATTTTTCAAGATTAGAAAATGAAATAGATTTCAGTCAACTGTTCCACAAGAAAAATGTGGCCCTGTGAAGAAAAAAAATGGTTTGCAAAATGATTGAATTCCATTGCATTTTGCAGGCATAACTCAAAGACTCTTCACATATTTTACATTCCTTCATGAATACTATCCTTTATATTCAACATTTTATATGTTTATAACATTTTACTTTCATAATTTGGCCTATCCATTCTTTGTTTAGATCCTCCAACTACTCTTTGAAACTAACAACTCCTTGTAGGTTGCCCCTATGTAGGTTGCATAAAGCATACAAACGCACTTGAGTTGAACTTTGTTAAGGAAAAAAATGAAATAAATTCATCACTAATTCTACAAACCATACAATCCTGAGACTATCATGATAGTGTAACAAGTATTATATGGAAAATGATAAAACACCATTCACCACTGCTCAACCTGGAAACTGTAGAATCACGCTTTATATAGGATTGTCACCTTTCTATAAATTGTCTTTCAATGGATGACTATATATTTAAAAAATTATTCTCCATTTTGAATTCCACAGTGGCATTTGATCCTGCAACCTTTCTTTTACTAAACTGCATATTCTCTATCAGGTCACAATTTATAGCTATTCTTACATAATGTCTCCTCATGACTCTTGATTACATACTTTCGAAGAAAAATGCCATGATTTTGGATTTCTTTGTTCAATTATTAGATTGATATCCTTTCATACTATTATTCATGTTCCTTTCTGATGCAAATTTTATTACTTGATAGTCTATAACCTGATCTATCATACTGATTTCCTTGAAACATGATTATTTAATGCATACCATTATTTATATTCACTATCATTTCTCTTATTTTAATGTGTACTTGCTTAGTTGAACCAAAGTGAGATGAATTTACCTTTTTATCCCTCTCTAAAAAACAAAGGGTTAGCATGTTGGGCTCAACCCTTGTGGGATCCCATTTTTCTCAAGATGCTGCAATATTTAACAAATAAATCTTGCAATATGATATTCAACTTGTACCTGCATAGTGAACAAACATGTTACATAAAAATAGTGCATATGATAGATTTTTAAGATAGCTTTTATGCTTTCCTAGACATCTATGGTATGCAAACTATTTTGATGCTTATGAGGATTAAACTATATGTTTAGGGATGTTTGCATATGTATTGATCAGTCATCCTTCATTTCTCTAACAAAACTCCTCTCACACATGCAGGAAACCTAGGAGCACTAGGGAGTACAACAAATGGAGGTTGGATAAGTGGGAGGAGCTGAAGATGATGTAGGACAAGACAACTGGGATTCGTTATTCAGGCAATTACGGGTCCCCTATCTCTATATATGCATTTATTTCATTATGTATCTATAAATGTATAGTTTTTTCCAACATTTGCATTGAAATAGATAGTCCCATGGCTTGTGTGGGACACCATACATTTATATTATCAATAAAGACTATACTTTTCAAAAAAATAATCATTCTCTTATGTGTTATATGTATCTAAATAATGTAATAATGTAGTCTAGTTGATAACTTCTTTATGCACATGAATATGACATAGTAGAGTAGAGTGTACCTTCTTTTCACTTGTAAAACATAAACAACTCTACCTATTTCAGCTAGTAGCTAAAATATGTAGCATTTTTGGCAACATTTGCTATATGTTTTTTTCCTAAACATCTTGACCAATTTCTTGAAGCTATCCATTGGGAATGGAGTCAATAGAAACCTGATAAGACCTGGAAAATAGTCATGTACATTGTTGTAACTCATTAGACCAGTGCATGATACCTTGAAAAATTATTCCAAATATAAAAATTTTTAGGACAAACCTACTTAACGATCCAAAACAACACTTAGGGGAATTGAAAACTTAACCAAAGCCTACTCTAACCTACCCTAACAAGAAAATAATTTGGTCAAACAAACCCATTAACTGGTTGATTGAAATAACTTCCTTTCTTAATAGGCTTACAATCGTTTACATGTTTATGAGCAGCTAAGAAGAGGTAGAGAAATGAAAAACTTTCAACTAGTTGCTACCATACCTATTTGAAAATGAAAATGCCTCCACTTACCTCCTCATCTTGTTTAAGAAAACTGTTGTTTTGAAATGGATAGATAAGCTGAATTATTTCATCTTCAACCACATCTTTATGCTTGGTTGCAAGAAAAACTTGTGGAACTTTAGTGACCTCCAATCTTGCTATGTGCCTAATAGGACAACCTCTTGAAATGACAAAGGTTGAACTGCCCCTACTGGCTGCTTGTTCATGGATACTTGTGTTGGTGTTTCTTCCCACATAGGATTTTGTAGTTCTCTAAGAGGTAGCCAACCTCTATTATAAAGAACTTTAAAGACTAGTGGCCAAGTAACGAAATATAGTGAAAGACTAACATCTCCTACACTTTTGGCTCTCTGAGACCAAGTTGGGTAAACCTTCATGTGTTCATAATATTGTTCTAAGACTGATAAGAACACTTCTTCTTACAGATACAGTCCCCACACATGCAATCAAACAACAATTACCTTGGTTGTGGAAAAACCTAAGAATAATAACATATGTCCCAAAGCAAAGACTGAAAATTATCATAAGATTTATATCTCAAAAGAGGTAGCGTTTGATATTTGTTAAAATGCTCAAATATTGAATCACCATGCTCAAAGCCACAGTATTACACCAGAAATAATTTCATGGACACTATCCAGTGCCTCACTCATTGGGCGGGAGTCATATAAAACATAATTCACATATTATGAACTTATCACCATAATGCTTTGCTACTATGAGATCTTTCAGTATATTAAAACAATACTTCTTAGTGAATCCTGAGCATATGACCATGAACATGCAATTTTTTTTTCAAGCATTTTATTAACTCATTAAGTTAAAGCAAGAGAACAAGTTACACTTTCAAATATACCATTAAAATTGAATGAATAAACCCTTGATAAATCCATTCATAATCCATGACATATACACAAGAGAGCAAATTGTCTTAATTCTTTTAGATTTTTTTTGATATCAGTAATTACAAAAGTATAGCATACTTATTTCATACTATGTCCAACCCATAATGATTTTCTAAATAATACCTTCAAAATCCTGTAGTAAAACTAACTATACATACCCAAAACCTTATGGATCCAAAATCTTGACCCTTAACAATGAGCTGTGAGATCTCCTTTATAGAACATAAGAGCAACAAAGCATTAGGCTACATTGTTAATTTCAAAATTGAATTTCATTTAGAGTGAAATTCAAATTCACATTCCTCATCATTCGATAGCAACATTCATGATCAGAGGAATGAAAAAATGGTTACATAGTAACCAGTCGAAGAACAAAAATCATGCAAGGCACGTGCACGTCCACATCCAAAAGATGAATCATCAGGAAAGCACCCGCCCAACCGACCCACCACCAACAACCACTAAGAAGACACACGACCCCGTTACACGACGGAATCACCCTCTTTTCACCAGCCATATCAGCATAACTTCAAACAACCTGACCCGATGCCACTTCAGTTATAGGTTCAACTGCAAGGACCTCCTCGTTAACTCCCATGAGCTCAGTCAAGGTGGCTAGGTAACACCCATAATCCAAATTAGTTTCGGACCCGCTATCATCAGAATCTGATGAAATCAGCACAGGGGATGTACAATGCTCCAGCCTTTTGCCAGCACTCCTAGTAGCAACCCTTGGTGTTCTAGGAGAAAGTGGCTCCTTCCCATCCAACAATCTCCTGGCCCCCAATCTGGTACTCTTGCGTCCCACTGATTTGTCCATGGAAGAAAAGCTTCACAGAATGCAGGAGAATAGACACCACCTACAAAACAACTCAAAACGTAATGCTAATGCTGGGTAACTTAGCCAACATTTATAGAATGGAATGGTGCGAGGAATATTAATTACTTGAAATAAATTCAAGCACTTGAATGATTAGTGGTTGATATAGCCATCATATGAGTATTCCAAGATTATGTAGAAATGGTGTACAACCCATCATTGTTTCCATCAGGAGGGCCTCATTCGCATGCTAGAGAAAATCAGGAGGAGATCCTCTAGAAGTACCCATGCCATAAATGAAATAGGCAACAAAATGCAAGTGTATCCCACACAGATGAACCACACACTCCCTTTAAATTTGAACCACTGATGCAAAACATATCTGGTGAATAAGACAACCAAGATCAAGTCAATGAGTGTTGACAATCCACATCAGCGCCTGGGAAAAACACATCCAATCAGAACCGAGGAAAATAGGAGGTCACAACCAGACAATAGGTCCCACCTAGCCTCATTGCCTCGAGAATAAAACCATGTGTCTCCCCCTCGCAGACCTTGCAATACCTTTAGGGAAATTTTCTCTGATCGTGTGAGGTGTGCGAGGGACCATAATTAACCCCATTATTAAAAACCCATCGCCAGTGAAAAGATGACCACATGTCACCGCTGGCGCCTTGGGAAAGGACCCCACACCTCCGTACATGCCAGATGGCGGCATCTCGCAAACCTCACACCGCTTTGGTGACATCAATAGGAAAACCTACGAGGTTGGTGAGAAATGGTCTAGATCAAAACTGATGATTGGATGGTTAGCCAAACTGCAGATAAGAACATTTAGGTGGGACCGACCAATATGACCCTCGACAGTATAAAAACTTAAGCCTAGGTGGTAGAAAAGATCGACAGGCTAGGTGAAAGGGGCTGGTAAAGATACAACCCAAGAGGGATAAAACACCACTTAAGTAACTGGTTACCTTCAGTAGTAAGTCACCGTTGAAACATAACATGAGGGTTTCAAACTTTGATAATTACAGTCACCATAGGTAACTGTAAACCCTAGAACCCAAGCTCTTTTCCTTCAAAATTTTTAAAAGTCCAATCAAGTTGCTACATATTCTTGTTTATTCAAAAGATTTAAATCCTGTGATTGATCATGAATCATGAGTTCCTCACTTTCTTGTTGCTTCTTAAGAATCTCCTCCTTGTCAACAAAATAAGGCATTTGGTCGAACAAGTAGACCACATATTCCTCCTCATTACTATTCACTTGTTTTACACACTGCTATCCAAATTGATCATACTCATTGTAACATAGGAAAACTGTTGGAAAGAAACTTGTTAAAGTATATAAATGTTAGAGCGAATTAATTAAATAATTCACGGTTATTTAATTAATATATGAGAAAGGACTTTAGAAAGTAATTAAATAATTAATATTATTTAATCATGACTATGAAAATATGAATTATGAAGAAATTGAAGTCGTGGGGATAGACCAAATTTTGTTGTCTACATTTTCCCCTCTTTGATATAATGTCATTTCGGTGTTGTGTCAAAGAAAATCAATCAAAAAAATGCCCCAGTCATGCCCTAGTGTAAAATAGGTGAAGGTATGCCCCCTAGAGAAAATTGACAATTTTAGAAAAATTCCCAAAAATTAGAAAATAGTCCTGATAAGTCAATTTGATAGCCAGAAACATAGTGGAGTTGACAGAAATGAATTTGAAGGTGTTAGGTTTGTGTACGAGTTGATTGAATTTGGAGGTATTTATATGATTTGCATATGTTCTATATGATGATGTTGTTTATTTATGACTGATTATGCAATTTGCTAGATGATGTATATACATGTTATGGGTTATGATGTTTTATTTCATATGTTGATGATGCATGCACAATATTTATAAATGTTATGAATGTATTCTAGATTTATGAAAATGAGATGCAATGTGATGATACTATTTATAATTTCATATGGGTGGATGCATAATTTATACATATTTATGATTGGTAAATGGATGTATGTCATGATTATCTAAATGTGATGGATATGCCTATTTGTTTGTACTTGTTTAAAATGAAACATAACTATATGATGTACTATATAGACATATGACAATGTTCACATAATGGTTGTAGAATATATGCATATGAAAATAATCTAATTTTTTTGTGTGTCACAGGACTCCATCATTATGCAGGATAGCAGAAAAGTTAGTGTAGATAACTCAAAATGTTAGTATTGAAAAATGGCTATTGGAAGAACGTATAATCTTCGATATTTTTCCATATATACTAATATTTGCATTAAATCATCATTGGAAGGGACATGACACAAATGGATAGTAAACACCATGATATGAGATAGACCATAGTGTAAAAAGGCATCCACTTGCAAAAATAGATAGTCACAGACAATGAGTGTTTTAACTCATACTAAGGGAAAAATTGCCCCAGTCTTTTTGTCCAGACAAACCCTAGACAATAAACAAATAAAATATGGGTCATGAGACATCATTGCTCCTCTAAATCCTTCATGGTACATCCTTGAGGAAACTAGTAACATGACTCAAAATCCAAGGTTAAAAGACAGTTGACAGATAACAGTCACAAAAAAAGAGTCCTAAGACATCCTTACTTCTCTAAATCCTTCATGGGACATCCTTGAGAAAGATACTAATTGGACTCAATTACAAATCCATAAAAAGATAAGAAAAAATAAGTGATAAAGTAAAAAATCCAATAAAAGTATCTTCCAAAATTTGATCATGTGTGATTGTTTGATTATTTGACATAGCCTAATATTGGGGATGACCCATATTGTATCATAAATTAAGTCTGGTTTCGACTTTTTGACTATTTGTATAAGGCATGACAAAGCTTAGTTTCAGAAAGACACGTGTCATATAAGAAGTTGAGCCTGATGTCATTGATGTGAAAAGCTACATAAGGCTATGATAACTGATAATTTTTGTTGTCAAGAAAGACATATTTTGTATAAGACATAAATTGATTTTTCTAATAATGTGTTTAATTTTGACTTGATGACGGTTTTGACCTATTTACCTTGTTGATGTGTGACTTGTCTTAATGTTTTGATTGTTATGAGTGTGTGTGTGTGTTGACAATGTATGACTTATGTTGACTTGACATGATGTACCCTAAAGGACTGACCTAGTGTGGCCTCGGGGGATCATCGATTGATGGCCTTGCCTATGTTATACACGTAGAGATCTTGTAGTTCGACTTTACTTTGACTGAAAAAACTAATTGAAAAATATGTACTTAGCTTGATGATACGACATGTGTTCAATAGTGAGTATGATAAGCCCTAATGGACTGACCAAGTGAGGCCTTAGGGGCTCATTGATTGATGGCCTTGCCTACGTTATACACGTAGAGACCTCATAGTTTGACATGACCACTAACTTTGACATATACAAAGACTGAGTCAGGATTTTATGTGTGTGATACATGACTAACCTAGAAAGACAAACCTAATGCCTTGGGGTCACATCGATAGATGGCCTTACCTATGTCCAGTCGCAGAGGCAACGTAGTTTGACTATGTCCATGACTGACTTGACACAATTGACTCTAACTTCGTTTTTGGGATTTTTGACATTTTTTGAGTTTTTTGTCTTTTTGAGGTTTTATGATTTTTTATTATTTTTTCAAGTCATTTTCTTATTTTTTGAGCTTTTTTCAGGACATTTTTGGACGTTGGGATGTTATGTACAAGGTCTAAATGATGCAGATCAAGGATTTTCCCCCAGTCGAGTATAAGACCTATAGGATGGAGTGGGGATACAAAGTGGACTTGATGTCAATCATTCCAAGTAATGGATAAGAGAACCATTTATTATGGGTGATAGTGGAGAAGTCTGATTGGAATGATGGTAGATGAAGGAGTGAAGTCAACTACACATGGCACCTATTTGCTAGGTTTTCACCATGGTACTTATCCATAGCACCACCGAAGTGCTTTTTACTATTGGACAAATTATTTTTCTTTACTATTTTATTGAGTTTTCAATTTTTTTGGTGTTACAAAGATGCCTATTTGCCAATTTTTCATCAAGGTAACTATTTTTTTTGTTTTTTCTATTTTTTTGTATTTTTCAGATTAAGAAATGGTTCTCAAAAGCTATGCATAGAATCTCTTCAAATGAAGGTTGATGATTGGTGATAAAATTGGTTCTCCTTCAGGGGTAGAGAGTTGATATTCTCCTGATCCAAAAGCTTTTGTAACAATGTAAGGCCCTAACTAGTTAGGTTCAAACATAACTAGTTTTTCTCTTTCAACTTGATTCTTCAGGTTCTCCATTAAGACCAAGTCACCAATGTCAAAGTGTTGATTCAAAAATTTCCTATTATAGCTACGATGAAGATGGTTTTGATATGCTTGAAGATGATCTAATTCCTTTTGTCTATGTTTGTTCGAGTCAGAGGAGCCACAGTAGAATGGATCAAATGGTTTGTGGGATATCTTGATGTCTTCAGAAGAACTTACTTCCTCTTGTAATGTTAACAAAGTACTAGGAATACAAATTCTAATTGGTTGGAACCCTATCCCTAGGCCTTTTGGTCTTTGTGAGAAAATTATTGGTTCAGTCCTTCCATTCTTATGTAGCCCTAACTCAGTATGTCCTTCATATCCTTTGCTTTGCATTATCATGAAGCCTTTTTCCATATTGGTCCATAGATATTTGAATAGATGGTGGAGGGTTTTCATTGTCTTCATTATATAACCAGGAGTTCACATCTTCTTGGTCCATAGATTCTTTACTTAACTCTCCCCATTTTGTGAATGTCATCATAGGAGGAACATGTATTGTGACAATTGACTATTTCCTTTTTGTTGTAGGTAACCCATATGACTTAGGAGGAATCAATTGACTGACACAATAGGATGATTTCATATTATATTATCCACAACCCTTATCTTGGATCTCAACCTTGGGAGTGGATGGCAGTGTATGTGATGTAATGGAATTGGTAAGAGTTGATGGATCAACGTATAGGGATAAGGTAGAGGATGAAGCCTCTTGATTAACTAGCACATGTCATTGTGGTATTTCATGTAGGATTTTGCAATATTGGAAATTATTTGGATCACCATCAATTGTGATTTTGGTGCCATTGTACAAAAATTTAAGACATTGATAATAAGTGAAAGGTACGACTTTCATTGTGTGTATCCATGGTCTACCCAACTAAAGATTATAGGAAAGGGTGAGTTCCAAGACTTGGAAAATAGTGTCCACAACTGCAGGGCCAATCCTGATAGGGAGTGTGAAAACTCCTTTATATGAACTTTCCTCTACACTCATCATCAACTTGCAGCAAGTCTGGCTTTTGTGATTTAATTTCATAAAAGGGGCTGCAAATACTTATTCCTTCATTATTTTCACTTGGAATATTCTCCTCTTCACCCACATAACCTTCATTTTCTATGCAAATAGCATGCCCTCCTTTGAAAACGGATTGGTGGAAGGGAAAAAAGGTTCAACTGATGGAATGAGGTTAACATATTCATTACTTAGATGAAAATGAGGTGTCATGCGATGCTCTTGAGGTAAAAGCAGCTGATTTGGAACTTTGAATGGTTTTCATCCTTTTCTTTCAAGGCTAGGTTGACATCAAGGTTAGCACAAAACTTCTCCATATCATCCCAAAAATAAAATTCATCATGATCCTCTTGTACATGCATGATATCTTTAGGCTCCCCTTCAAGTTCCAAGGCTCCATTTTCATATTGATGGTCATTAATCAACAACTCACCACATTGTTTGATGTCTTCTTGTTGTTATGAAACCATTGTTGGTGAGATCAAACTCACACCTTCTTCATCATTATCAATGAAAGAAGGAAATTCACCCATCCAAACTATAGAATGATCTTGTTGATTAGCCTCTCTAACCTTTTCATCCAACTGTCTTGGCTAAAACATTGAAACATTTTCATCATTATTTACCAAAAAAGGAATCTAATTGCTTTGAACATTCAAGGATTCATCTGAAAAAGTGTTTTCTTGTTCAATCCTTTTTTGTTTTAATCTATATTTCTCCATATCTAAATGAACTAAATTTATATTTCTAGCCTCTTCCATGATCAATGAGATATTTTCTTCCACTTGTTCAATGGATTTCCATGAAGAAGACCACACAACAGGTTGTCCTTTGTAGGGACAAATAGTATCTAGACAAGATGGTATAGGTTTTTTAATCTCCTCATATTCTACCTTTTGGATGCTAGAGCATGGTTCCATTTGTATGGATGGTGGAAGAACTTCAATGGGCAAAGTAGGTGGCCCTTTCCAACTTGGAATCTTAGGGGTAGAAGGTTGCATGAAACTTGTAATTTGAAACATTGGAGAAGGCTAGTAGGCTCAACTTGACTTATATGGCGTAATTGTATGAAATTAGGAAGAGGAGAAGGGTTTTGGACCTTCGGCTCTTGAAATTGAGTTATCAGTTGCCTTATTTGCTCCTCGTCAATATTCTACCTATTCAAAAATTTCTCTTCATACATTATTTTTATTTCCACCTCCAATTTTTGACAAAAAACTTGATAGGATTGCTCCTCTTGCTGCATGTTATACTCATTTTCTCTATCTATCTCCAAAATTTTCCTTTGGAAATCCAAAAACAACATCTTAATGCACCCAGATTAGTATCATTTCGGGACTGACTAGGGAGGTTGCTTGTTTGATTTAGAGCATAATGGTTTTCACAAGGTTGACTATAGGAGTCAACAGGCTGCAAGGAAGATTGAGCAAGAGTATTTTGATTATAATGAGGAAAAGGATTGTTTGGAGGCCAAAAGATTGAATCTTCATGGTATGGAGGAGGGTAACCATAGTGATATCTAGACATTGTAAGGATAAAAGTTGAAATATGCATACGACAAAAAACATCATTTAGTTGCAAGTATCTTGGACTATTAAAACCATCTAATATATGATTGGAGTCGCCATGGTGTTGTTTTTACTACATTTAAAGGCTGATAATACTAATAGAAACAACAAATCCTTCAATATTTTGATGGGAAGCTCATCAAACTGTCCCACCGGGTGTGCACAAATTGTTAGCTCTCAAAGTTGCACCCCTACTAAGTTGCAGAACATAGGAATTTGGAGAAACAGGAAAACACTCCAAGGTCTTGTGGGTTACCTGTAGGTTGAAGTGAATCTCCAAAGAAAACTGACTTTATTCAATGGTACTTACCTAAAAATATAGGTCTCAAACTCCCTCCAAAAAGAGTCTAAAGTGAAGAAAAAGTCAACACATGATCTTCTCCACCATAAAAGACCTTAAATCTACTTCAAACTGAGTCAAACAAGCCTATATTCTCTCCACTTGTTTGCAAACCTCTTCCAACTTTCCTATATGCTTGCATAATCATAAATTTTCAACCATATCTCCCTTTGAGTAAATATTATAAGAACGATGCTCTTTATCTTGCATTACATATAGCATTTAAATAAGGTGACTAATAATAAAATAACCTGGATAAATGTTTCACATTTCAAACTAGTGAAAAATAAAAGAAAAAGGCTCAAGCATTTTTGAAAGGCATATATAAAAGGGAAAATTTGATTGACTTGGTCATTTGATTTGAAAACATATAAAAGAAACCAAGGCATACAATACATGGGGCATTAGCTATGGAGAAAATAAAATCAAACAAAGCCAAAATTCCTTTTTGCTTGTCGACTAACCTAGGGTGTGAAAAGCCTAAAGAGAAAACCCGTGAGCAAAGACTTCAATTCATTTTGCATTGCACTTATCTATTGAGGGATCCACCATGGATTTACCTATAGCTCTCAGTGACGGAATTTGGAGTTTCATACATAGATCTCTTGTAAAATATAAATAGGTTGAGCTCTGGTAAGCCATTTCTTGTAGAACTTGCAATTTTTGTTATTACCTATGAATGAAAACGTTATTACGAGCTTCATTTTTATGTAAAAATTCATGGAAATTTTATTTATTGTCTCCTCTGTATTAACTTATATTTCTATTTGAAATTTTGGAAACACCATTTTGTTTCCTCAATTTTTTTTACTCTTGGGCCTCCATTTTTCACTATCAAATCTAAAAAACATGGGAGCCGTCATTCTCCTTGTGATGCCACATGTAATAGCAACCTGCAATGTCATAACCACCTTGTTGTGATAAGATTGTGCAAGATTAGAATATGAACGAGATTTCAATCAACTTTTCCACAAGAAAAATGCAGCCCTGTGAAGAAAAAAATGGTTTGCAAAATGATTCAATGCCATTGCACAGTACAAGCATAACTCAAAGACTCTTCACATATTTTGCATTCCTTCATGAGTAGTATCCTTTATATTTATAATTTCGTAGGTCTATAGCATTTTACTTTCATAATATGGCATGTCCATTCTTTGTTTAGATCCTCCAACTACTCTTTGAAACTAACAACTCCCTATATACTGCCCCTTTCCAGGTTGCATAAATCATACAAATATCTAAATATCTTCATTTTTTATCCTCCTTTACATCTACACAAAACTCTATCTCTATTTTGATCACCAACTATCATTTTTTCACTTGAGTTGAACTTTGTTAAGGCAGAAAAAGCACTAAATTCATCACTACTTCTACAAACCCTATAAGTCTGAGACTATCATGATAGTGTAATAGGTATTATATGGAAAATGACAAAACACCATTCACCATTGCTCAACCTAGCATCTTTAGAATCACCCTTTAACAGGACTATCACCTTTCTATAGATTGTCTTCTAATAGATGAATATATCTTTTAAAACATTAATCTCCATTTTGAATGCCATTGTGGCATTTGATCCTGCAACCTTTCTTTTACTAAATTGCATAAGCTCTGTCAGATCACAATGTATAGTTTTTCTTACATAACATCTGCTCATGACTCTTGATTACTTATTGTTGAAGAAAAATTCCATGATTTTGGATTGCTTTGTTCAATTTTTAGATTACTTCGCTTTTAGACTGTTATTCATGTTCCTTTATGATGCAAATTTTATTACTTGATGGTCTATAACCTAATCTATCATACTCATTCATCGAAACATGATTGTTTAATTAATACCACTATTTGTATTCATTGTCATTTCTCTTATTTTAATCTCACTAAGTAAATACATGCCATTTATGATAGTCACCTAAAGGCTCACTATCTTGACTGATGTGTACTCTCTTAGTTGAACTAAAGTAAGATGAATTTACCTTCTTATCCCTCTTTAAAACACAAAGGGGTATCATGTTGGGCTCAACCCTTGTGGGAGCCCATTTTACTCCACATGTTGTACTATTTAATAAATAGATCTTGCAATATGATACTCAACCTATTCCCGCACAGTGAACAAACATGTTAGATAAAGACAGTATGTATGATAGGTTTTTATGATATCCATTCTACTTTCCTTGAAATATGTGGTATGCAAACTATTTTTATGCTTATGAGGATCAGGCTATATATTTATGGATTCTTACATACGTATTGATTGGTGATCCTTCATTTCTCTAACAAAACTCCTCTCACACATTTAGGAATCCTAGGAGCAATAGGGAGTGGAAAAACTAGAGGTTGGATAAGCAAGAGGAGGTGAAGATGATGCAGGACAAAAAAAACTAAGATTCATCATTCAAACAATGACAGGTCCCCTACTACATATGCATTTCTTTCATTTTGTATTTATAAATGTATAGTTTTTTCTAGAATTTACATTCAAATAGTTAGTCACGTAGCTTGTGTGGGACACCATACATTTATATTATCAATAAAGGCTATATTTTACAAAAAAAAATTCACTCTCTTTTGTGTTATATGCATTTTCATAATGTAATAATGTAGTCTAGTTGATAAATTCTTTAAGAACATTAATATATGACATAGTAGAGTAGAACGTACCTTATTTTCACTTGTAAAACATAAACAACTCTACCTATTTAAGTTGGTATCTAAAATAGTTAATAGTCAACATCATGAGGACATCCATTAGGAGTTGAGTGAGCATGAGTAAGGTCAATTTCATTAGGATCATGTGCAAAGGCACAATTTGACATGTCCACTAAGGACTTTAGGGACATCCAAAGCTTACTAAACCACATATCCATGAGGTGAGTTTTAGATTATAAACTATGCAACAATGTAAAATGAAATGTTTTAGGTGCAATTTTGAATTGAAGGAATGCAAAAGATGATGTAAATTAAACTAGATGCAATGAATTGGGTGAAATAGAAAATATGTAAACTAAAACAAAAAGGCAATAACAACCAATAGAAACCAGAAATTGAACTTGAAATGCCAAAAAATGCATTCCAAAATATGTAAAGGGACTAATTCACCCAAGGTGGCGAATGAGTCCTAGACTGGTGATTTTTTTCAAAAAAATTAAAAAATTTCAATTGTATTTTATGCTTTTTATGTTTTTTGATATGTATCTGAAACGAAAATTCAGATTTTGAATGATTTTGAATAAAATAATATGAAAAACTGTATGCTAAATGAGTTGTCACTAATGCAAAATTTGAAACACTAGAATGTAAATTAACCAATGCAAATCCTAATGAAATGTTAATGCAATGAAAATGGACTCTAAATCAGAGAAGAAGGTATTCTACATGTAGGTTTACCAAAATGAAAGGAAGAAATTATTTGTATTTCCTCCTTAGGGTTTAGGACCTAGAAGGACAATTTACACTCACTTTCACTCAAGAACAAACCCTTGAGATCTCTTTGCAAAGGAGAAAGAGATCTTGCAAGAAGGTTGTCCTAGGATATGAATGTGGTCTAATAAGGGGTTCACCACCAAGTTTAGACTTGGAAAAGATAAGTAAATGTGAGATGCAATATAAAACCCTAATTGAATGTAAACTAAAACTAAATGACCTAAAAAAGTGAGTGAAACAACACAAGAAACTACAAAATATAATGTGTGAACTTGGAAATCTAGAGGAGGCTAAATAGAGGTTTGAATCACTAGAAAATATAGTTTTACTAATAATTGGGACTCATTTTCCAAGTTGGGTGAATCAGTCTAGTTTCTGGAAAACTATGCAGGAATAGGTTTCAGAAAAAAAAGGTATCTAAATCTACAAAATACTGAAAATTGATTGGAACTAGGACTCATTCGCCACAAAAGGCGAATCAGTCCAGTTGGGATTTTCTATAACTTCAAAAGTTGATCTTGCTCCTCTTTGTCTTCTCAGTCCTTCCTACTTGGTTTCTAGATCTGAAACTACAATTTTCCACCTATAGGTCTTCTCCAATGTTCTCCAAGACTTGATGGCAACTTTGAAAACTTTGGACTCTTGACCACTTTTATACAATCTTGCTCCTTAGGAAATCTGCAACCTAAACCTGCAAATCACACACAAAGGAGAGGGGAAATTTTTGTTGGGTTTTTGGATAGGGGTTTTCCTTGGTCAAACCCCTTATTCATAATTAAACATTGAAATGAAAGAAAATAAGAATAGAGAATGATGAATGAACAAATGATGATGTTGCAACTCACCAAACTCTTCAATGAAGTGTTGCAAATATGCTTGAAATGGATACAATGGATTTGGTTCTTGAATATTACAAGAATGATGTTCATCTTGAATTGAACATGTGCTTGAATCATAAACCCTACATCACAATCATCAACACAATAACAAACACGGCATATGAAATCCTTGACATGATGATTGATGCTTGAATGTTGCCTTAAAATGGTTGATAATTTTCCCTTGAATGCACTTGAATGTTCTTGAATGCTCTTTTGAACTCAATTTTCTATTAGGAATTCTCTCACAAAACTCTTATATGAAAATGAGTGAAAGAACCTTGTATTTATACTCAATTATGCAAGAATTCCCGAGATTACAACACTACAAGTCGGCATTAGATCTAGGAGAATAAAATCCCAATAGAATTTTGAATTAAATTTGATTTTGGGCTACACGAGACTCATTTTCCCAAGATGGTGAATGGGTCCCATCTAGCATAATGTATGGGACCAAAAATCAAAAGTGCTTAAAAATGTGTGAAAAATGGTTAGGGGCCAAAAGATCTAGGAGGGACCCATTCACTTGAGGTGGTGAATGATTCCTAGATCCCTAAATCTAGGCCACACAAGCTAGAAACACCTAAATTACAATAGGTTAATGATTGGTGTCAAGATTATCTTAAAAAATATGCAATAAATGAGGCTTGTGGATGCAAAATAGGGCGAGTTCAAGCATAAGAAAGCCTAATTATTAATAATAAGCCTAGAGAAGTGTGAAAGCATGTTACAAAACTTTACAACACTCCAAATAAGGAAATATTAAGATTAATTTTGATTAAAAGGTGGTTTATTATGTTGATAAGACCTTTAAAAAGTGTGAAAGTGTGTTACAACACTTCAAAACACTTTAGCAAGGTACCACTATATCCATTAGGTCACAAGGGCCCAAGACCTAATGTGAATGTGTCAATCACATTACAACACTAAATCAAGGCAACATTAAGCCTAAGTCAGCAAGGAGAGCCCAAACAAATGTGAAAATGTCTTGACAACATTTTCTAACACTACATGTTCTATAGGCTTGGGCCAAAAGAAATCTAAGGAAAAGTTTCCATGGGAAGACAAAGGGTTAAAGACACTATGATGGACGGTGAAAATTTCATTGTCAAACGGAAACTTTAGGCATTTATGTACAATCAAAGGGACTGCATTCATGGAGAGAAGCCATGGATAGCCTATCTTCACATGAAATTGGTCTGACTACAAGATGATGGAGAATGAGATATCTAATATTTTTGGTCCTATTTGTAAAGGGAGGGTGATTGATCTGATCGTAAGGCAAGAAAAACCATTATGCATCTTGATCCATAATTTTGATTTATCATATATACTTGATAGAGTTCATGCAGAAGTAAGAATTTTTTGGTTATCACATTCTCTCCATAGGCGGGATCTATTAATATCCCATTAGTGGGCTTGTCATAGATTCAGTTAGCTATGTAAAGAGGACTATCAAGTGCATGCTTAAGTATATATTTAGAGGATAAATAAATGTCAAGAGTTTTTTTAGGTCAGCTCTTGCAAGGAATGACATCTATTACTCCTACCACATCATCCATAAGATCAGTATTTATAGGATCATGTTGAACAATCTCATTGTTATCATCATCCATATCAACATTCATCACATCATTCTTTTTAGTTTTGCTAGATTTGAAAAATGAAAGGTTATGATTAGGCATAGGGTTGGTAAATATTTACAAGTTTTGGCTAGGGGGAGAAAAAAACTCATTTCCTTGATCAATAACACCTCCAATGGAAAGCCAATCAACATCAATGAGGCCTTTCACGAGATGTTTAAGACGCTTACAGTGTTTTGTATTGTCTCCATTTTGTTGGTGATAATGAAAATAAGCATTTGATCTAATGTTCATAGGTAGAGGCTTATTAGGATCAGGTGTTTTGACAAGAGAAATGGTACAATCATTTGTTGTTCTAAGAGTTGTGTCATTGTATTGTGAATGGTATTAGGTAAGTGAGTGAATTATCTTTTCGATTCTCCATAGCTAAAGGGTATTACGAATCTAACAATAGCTACTTTGTTGTTAGAATTTTGAGTTTTTTGTTGAGGGGGATTGAATTGGAGGAATCCTTTATTCTTCTTTCTAAAAGGTTGATAATTGTTTTGGTTTGTGGTCTCAGACTTCTCAATATGACTAGAAGTGGATTTTGTATCTCAATTACTAACTGAATTTTGATAATCATATAGGGTAGTACACAAGTGCATGAAAGATGGGAATTTCATCATGGTAAGCTTATCTTGTATCTTACATTGCAAGTTTTCTATGAACATCTTTTGAAGGTGAGGGTCAATGACCTTGAAATTGATTTGGGAACAAAGCGATTGATAGTGTAAAATAAATTCAGTATTCTTTTGTTCTTCTTTTTGCTTACATCTCAACAAATTAGCCAAGGTCTTTTTAGGGGCCATGTGCACTTAAAAATGGTTTATAAATGCCTCAACAATTTCATTGAATGAATGAATTGAGTTGTTCAGTAATGAAGAGGACCATTCCTAGGCATTATCTTTTAAGGATCTAGAGAAAATCTTAGCCAAGATTTTATCATCAAGCGAAAATTCACTACACAAGGTAGTATAGGTGAGAACATGGATAGAAGGATATCCCTTCCCCCCATATTTATCAAATCTAGGCACCTCTACATCTTGTGGCATCGATGTTCACAATATATCCAAGGACAAGGGACTACTTTTGACATAATATGTAGGTGGACCATTTTTATTTTAGTTAACATGGTGGAAACTTTCTTTTGAAGGGATGAAACAATTTGAAAAAGTTTATTTATGAGAGGTTCATTTCTTGTATTGTGAAATGGAGCTAAAAAATGTGAAGGTGTATGCGTTCAAGGGACAAGTGAATGGAATTATTATAGGTGGTAAGGTTGTAGGATATATGACATGTAATTCCACAAAGGTAGTAGGGATGCTAGTGGAAATACCTGAGGAATCACATTACTAGTCAGTTGTGTTGTTTTTGTGACTTGAGGGCTAGTATAGGTAGGAATAGAGGCAATTGTTGTGTGAGGAGGAGTTTGAATTCCTCCTTGGATTGTGACAATGTTCATAGGACTACTAGTGGTTGAGGTGAGGTGTTTTCCAAATATTTGAACTATGTTATGCACAAGGTCAAGTCCATTTTCACTTTCAAAGAAGTAGTGAATGTTATCTATAGTAGGGATTGCAGTGGTTGAAATGTTGTCATTTTGCACTTGATTTTGTAGGTTTGATAAGTCTTCATGAATTTGGATATATTTTCTTATGGAACTTTATCAACCCTTGTTTCAACATGCATCACAATACTTGAAGGCAAGGAATTATTAAGGGTATGGTCCATACCTATTGTACTAGTGTCAATACTAGGAGTGAAAGAGCTAAAAAACCCAAGATCTATGAAAATTATGTTATTGTGGTATGACATGAGTCTCAAACTTCATCTCACAATAGTATTAGCAATAGGACATCAACTACTCATGCAAGGGCTACTAAATGCAAGATGAATGAAAATGCAATTTAAGCTAAGAATAATGAAATGACTAGATAACAAAAACTCTATAAACTAAAACAAAAAGGTATCTATAGCAAACAAGATCACCAAAAATCAAGCTCTATGGCATAATAGCATTGTCAACTCTTTGTCTCCATCCTCTATCTTAGATGTCTTTGAACATCACTACCACCTTACTCTTTTAATCCACAAACAAATCCTTCTAATTTGAAAGTAACTATCATTAGAATTTTGTTCCTCTTTTATGCTCTTCCTTTTACATATCACTGCAACCTTATATAGAGGAACAACCATTTCTTGGATTACATGCATTTCATGATAACAATTTCTTATAGCTTCTCCCTAAGTAGCTTTAAAGAAAGAAACCATGGAATTTTAATGAAGATATTGGATTTGGAACCACTCTATTATACTCATATTGTCCTTGTAGTTGTATGTTATCTATATATCATAAATGATTGTCCACTTTTGATGTCCAGCCTCTGATTTATTTCCTTCAAAACATGTAAAATTTGATCAACACCATGCATAGTTAAGGAAAAAAAATCCAAGCCTCCACTCACAGGATAGAAAATAATACCCAAGATTCTCTTACGCTTGTTGAAGACTCAGTTTAGTTAACCCTTAGAGAAACCAAGAGCCGCCCCCTTTGCTAAAGCCTCAATTACAATCTTCATCTTTTGGAATGAGATTATCACTTTCTATTATTCTTAAATGCTTATCCTTTGTGATTTTTTTGGCTGTGCATATTCTCAATATCCTACCTTCTTCCCATTTTCCATTGTAGATGTAGATTATTGTCTTTCAGAAACCTTATTTTTGATGGACAAGTAACCTATGATTGTGCCTTTATGCATCTTATTACAGTCCTTGTGACTATCTTCTTTATGACTATAGGAATTCTTGTTAGGCTCTTTCTTCAATGGTTGACACTTTTCTTGTAAATTATTTGTCGCATGGACTATCACTTGAGCCTCTTCTTTGACACTTTTATATTGTTTCCTTATATGAAAGCCACACTAAAACCTTTCTACATTCTTCATTCACTGTCATGATTTGATAGATGTTCATGTTTTTTTTATTAAGCTTCCTCCATATCTCACATAGTTCACTACTCTATAATTTATCCTCTTTACTATAATATACCTTCCCATTCTTCATAAGTAAGATCTTTTATTGGATCTAAAAAGTTGATAATGTTTGAAAGAAAAAAGATGCCCAACTTGAAAGTATCTTCAAAAGTGTTAACTACACTACCTTGTAGAAATTCTTATGTTATTTATCAATAATAACTATTAGCATTGATGAGAGTCATTTATGTCCCATTTTATACTTCATTTTAGCCTTTTTCATATGCCTTCAATCCCATTCCCATATTCCATTTCCATATCTTATCATAACATTTTACCATTTTTCTCTGCAAATGATTAAATATATATGAGTGATATTTAATATGGTTTTGGGATTAAAATATGAAAATTAATTGTTGATTATCTTTACTAATAAGTGTTTTCATTTTAATCATTGGATAATATATCTTGTAGCATGTGGATTTCCTATCAGAGTTCTTGTCACACAAGAATTTCATGTCACCTTCTTCACAGGAATATGACTCATGATTATTGTTGTAGTTTCGTTTTATACATGGTTCACTTCATTTTCACTTATTTATTTCTCTAGCCACATACCACAAGCTAAGACAACACATTCGCCAACTATAAAACACTAGATTTCCTCTCTACATCATTAAATCCAAAGGCTATGGTTATATTGTTATATTGTTATGATGGTAGGAAAGTGTGATTATTATATTATTGGGAAATAAGTTAGTAAACAACATCATTATTATATTTTTAAGGAATCATTTCATTCTATTAAGGAAATATTAGCCATGATGCCACACAAATATTTCCTTAACTAGTCGATTTACCTCCACTGTTGATTTGTAAACTGCATGCATATTTTTGTTTGTGCATTTGAACTATATAAATACCCATATGTAATATCAACTAAGTAAAGAAATCCAAAAGGGAATAAAATATATTCAATATTATTACCAAAAGAAACGCTTTGAATTCTCTTTCATAAGTTCTATAAGCTTAATCTACATCAACTGATTAGGAGTAAGGGCACCCACTCTTCAACCGCTAATGGACTTCAAATATTTTATTTTTTATAGAGTATGCATTTGTGTGTTTTGATTTCAATTAGTTAGATTTTTTATTATTGCATTTTTGTGTATTAATGATCTACATTTATTTGCATGTTGTAGAATTAATTGATATGGTTTTCATGTTTGATATTTGTTGATTAAATTGATGTTTCATAATTTACTATCATGATTTCTGCATAGTTCCTATCTCATGAATAGAATAATAGCTTTTGTTGCCAGGAAGTGATAGTTCTTTTCACCAAAATTATTTTTATTTTTTGTAAGTTTATTTTCATAGGTTGCATTCATAACCACTCATCTCATGGCTCTTAGTCCTTGTGTAGATTGCCACGATACCTTTAACAAGTTTACAATCCATGGATTGACATTTCACACAAAGTTGATTCTAGTTTATTTTTTTCCTTAGGTTTGGCTTATCAATAATCCTCCTATTCCTCATCATATTTACTATAGCTTGAAGTATTCAAATTCCATTGATGAAATATCTTTAGGGCCAAATAAGAGCAAAAAACACTAGCACCATATCCAATTAAACATGCAAAATGATGGATTCTAAAGCATTTATCTAATTGAACAACTATAAAAGTTAGCATGCACAATCCATTTGTATCAAGTGTTGATGAACAACTCCAATTGACAAAAATAAAATAATTGCAAGCCTTCTAGGTTCTTGACTAGACTATCTCAAGAAATTTTATCCTTGTCCTTTAACATTTCATTTGGCATCTTTCATTAAAGGTCAGTCATCTTTGTTCTAAGCCAATGTTCACACTAAATTGCATCCTCTGCATCATATATTACTCATTGGATTTCCCCTCAACCTTGGACTATTTATTCTCCTTCATACATTTTTGTACAGTGAATGCCTTGATTTCAGTCACACTATCAAAAAAAATTTGCAGTGCTCAATCATTGAAACTTCATCACATTCATAAATGACTATCCTTGTTGCACATAGGACTATTATTGTACTTCATGGATAACCGCTAGTTATTCAAAACATTATTTTCTCATTTGTGTACCTTGAGGTGTATACCTTTTAATTGTTCTTTCTAATAGTGTGCCTTCATTACAAAGATGCTATCAACTTCCTTACTTACACCAACCTACTGTTTTGTACATTGAACTATTTTTAATATGATCTAATTTAAAAAACATAAAAATCATTTTGAGTACACCCTTGGCCTTCATAAAAAATTCCATGATAACTTTGAACTGTTACCACCAATTTTTGTTTGATCAGCCTCCATGATGCTATACAATAAAAATAGTACTTGCCATTATATTCAAGTTATGATAATTGGGAAGGTGAACCATTATCATTTTTTCTTTTTTTACCTTCATGTAACTACCCATTTAGTGTTTATTTATGTATATTTCCACTGTATGCCCTTGAACACTATCCCTCTTGCATAGAAAATTCCACCTTAAGACTTTGACAAGGGTTTTTGTACAAAACTTTGATAGAGGTTTTTAAGCACCTTATCATTTTTTCCACTTTTCCTATTGTTCTCTATAACTTCAGATCCAACCATAGAGTCCCATGACTATACAAAACTCATTATGTAGAAACCCCTCTAACCTAGCCCATTTAAAAAAAAAACACATATCTTAGGGAACAACCATTAATTATTAGGATTGAAGAAACTAAAAATATGAATGCTACACTAGTATTCTTTCATACCAAAATGTAACATGGCCATCATGTCTTCATTCAAAAGTAAACATTATATGTTTCATGTTACAATGAAGTAGATGTAAAGAAGAACCATAATGAAGATATTATATGGAATGACCAACATATTGCACATAATTTCAAAACTTTTGAAAACATAAACAATCAATCTTATATGTATGCATGGAAGTCTATAGGGTTTCTCAAGTTTCTCCTTTTGTGAACCTAAATATTTTTTAAAATATTCATATAATAATACGCTAAAAAAAATCTAATACTTCTTTCTCCTTTGATAGATTATAAAAACCCTCAATTATTTGATAGAACAAGTAAGGTGCAGAGTGCATACCACATAAAATGTGGGGAAGGAGTGTATCAATTCTTAAACTCTATTCTCTTTTTGAAATTTTCCATACATTTTGCTCGGTCCTGCAATGTGAGAGTTATATGAGCCCCCCAAAATTCTCCAACATCTCTCATGAAATGCACCTGAAAATATTGGGTCTCTTCAATGTGCCATACAAGTTTTGTTGTTTCCTTCATGCAATACCACTTCAATGCTAGAAAATCAAAGCCCTAACAACTCCTTTCTACATGGCTCAAGAGACATAAGGAAATAAAAATTCCTCTTTTCACTATTTGGCACCCAAAAAAACTTAGTCTTTCACTTTCTTTTAAATTACTTTCCACAAACTTTGCTTTTAATACCGTGTTTTAACAAAAAAACCCCTTTTACAATATTTAAGATTATTTTATTCTAATCCCAAGGATAAAAATAAGCTAACAATTCTATTATGAGTGTATGTGTAACTAATTGTATGGTTCGCTAATCCTTAACTAGTTTCTCTAGTCATAATTCTATCACATGGTTTTAAATCCCAAGTGAGTACATCCATTAGAATTTTTTTTTTAAATTATATCTTCTCATATTCATAATTGGGTAGGTGTTAAGATAATTATTCTTGTAAATAGATTGTTGAACCTAAGATAGTTTGAAAAAGAATGTATAAAGATTGAGGTCTCATGTAACTTCATTTTACAATATTTTATCAACAACTAAATTATAGTGTCAATTTATAAAAAGATATTTTAAAATTATTTTTTATTTTTTTAAATAAACACAAACATAAAATATACTAAAAAATACATATTTTATTAGTTTACATAATTTTTAAATTCAAAACATATAGCCACTTTTTATTGATTCAAGTTTAGAGGTTTGATCAATGTTGGTTGTTTCCTTTATAAAAGTGTTACACAACTTTGTACTTTTACCCTCATGTCATTTCCAACTCCTTCATTTTGAGGAACCAAGTACATTCTAAAACTCATTGATGATTTCTCCCATCACACATGGGTGTAACTACTTAAGCACAAAAGTGATTTATTCACCAATTTCATGACCTTCAACATGTTCATTGAGAAGTAGTGAAGTTCTTTTATTCAATAGATACACACATATTATGGGGGAATATATGTGAACCAAGCCTTTATTGACAATTGAGTTGAGTATGATATTCAACATCAATATTCGGTTCCTTGCACTCATCAAGAAAATGGTGTTGCCAAAAGAAAGAATAGATTAGTAAGGTAGATAAAAATAAAAATTCTTTAGTCATGATATATCACCCTGTCATTTTGGGTTGAAGCTATCAATTATGTCAACTATATTTAGAATTACACTCCCCACAAGGCAATTCAAAATACTACTCTATAAGATACTTGGTACAAAATCAATCTTGATGTTTTCTTTTTCAAGGTATTTGGATTTGACACTCGGTAATTTATATCAAATATTTAGCATAAGACAATGGCGAACAATAGTCAACACTATTTTTGTTAGTTATTATGATCCTATCATCAAAGGTGTCCACTTTCATAGAGATATCTAGTTTTATCATTCTTTCACATAAATAGATCTTCCATAATTCTTCATGTTGCATTGATGGCAAAAATGGTGCTCATGCTTCCTTGTATTTTGCAAACACCATTGCTTACTAAAGGCCATGCATGACCATATTTCATGGCAAATCTTGTGGGTTTTTTATTCTATAGTTAAATACTCATCAATGAGGTGACATGGTGTGCATGTCAGGGCCATTTTTTGAAGGATTTTAGCTCAGAAATTAAGGAGCTAGACATCTATATTTGATATAATCAAATTTTCTTTTGGTTGCTAACCCTAGTTGAGTTAGTGTTTGGTTCTAGATCATCTCACTTATGCCTAAACTATAAAGGAAATAATTATAATTATTCTAAGGGTTCTTCAAAATTCTCCCATATTTTCTTTGGCAAAATTTTTAGTTCTTTCATTTTGCAACTATAAAATTAACTTTTATACCTCTATGTTAATGAAATTGACCATTTTTACTATTGCCAAATTTTCACCCTAGCTCAAATTGGTAGATATGATTAAATTTTATTCATTTTAAGGTGAAAATATTTGAGTTCATTAAACCATTGCATGTATTGGAGTTTTTGAAAGAAAATGTTCAATTTTAAATGTGCAATGTGTTTTCAAGAAAAGAGAGCATTCAGTTTGCCATTCAATGATTGCAACATTAAGGAGAGTGCATATGATATAAAGAAGATTTATTTATTTCATTTTGTATTGATTTATCCATATTACAACATTGCATACATTTTGCAAAATGTGATATACAAAATTGAACAATATTGCAAAAGTGTTGCTTTCATATTCATTATAAATTAAAGAGAGAGCAAGTGTCCCACACAAGCCATGGGAGTATCTGGAACAAAATATCATTGGGAATGGACTATAGAACTGAAGATGAATGATACAAAAGAAACATATAAGAAAAATAATATCCATCATTTCTTGGTTTTAGTCTTTAGTTGATCTTGTTGTAGCTGGCCCATACTTGTTCCCGATCTTGAGTGAAGCTGCATCATGTTGAGGAAAAGTTGTTAGAGCTCTAGATATGAACTTCACTGTGTTCTCTATCAATAGAAATGTAGTGCATTGCCCATAATGCATTGAATCAGTTGAACAAACATCAAAAGTATGCAAGAGAGCTTGAAAATGAAATATCATAGGAAACATTGAGCTTTATTGTGTTTTTTATCTAACATGTTTATTCACTATGAAAGTATAAGAGAAATCGGGTTGTTGATTCATTACTAGAGACATAATACCATGTGGTGTCAAAATGGGCTCCCAAAAGGGTTGAGCTTAGCATGCTGCCCCTTAACATTCAAGAGGGGCATTGAGAAAAGAAACACATTCATAATTTCCCAAAAGGAAATATGCATTTGAAGGAGTACATCATAAGTGTTGTAAGAGCCCAAGAAATTGATCATTTAGGACAATCAATTCTAGGAATGCAATGAGTTGAAAACCATAAATAATAGATTTATCACATATATTATCACAAGGATTGCATCATCATGAAGTGTGATAGTGAACAAGCATACATAATCAATTTCCTATCGGTTTTCATGAATGTTCAATTTCCATTGATTTAATCTTGAGTTCGATGAAAATCTAATTTTAAGGCTATGTTGTAGCTGTGTGATGGAAACTCCCATTTTTCACCCATATTCAACCATGTTTGGAGAACTTTTATTTAGGATTTTGTTGTAGATGACTATTAAGAACCTTTATTTTCTATCAGTTTTTGTGAATGTTGAATTTCCATCGATTAATGTCGAGTTTGATGAAAACTTGATTTTAAGGCTACATTGCAATTTTGTCACATGAACTCCCATTTTTCACAAAAAGCTCACAATCGAAACAACAATTAAAATAGTTTGAGCAACCTCAATCCATCATGGGAATTTTGACATGTTCCAAGATCTTTTGTGCTTTACAAGTTAAGATTTATATCAACTGTAGCTACCCAAGGGAAGATAAAAAAGCATGAAGAGTGAAAAAAAGACTTTGGTTTTGTCAAGTAATGGAAGTACAAAATAGCTGCAAATGAACTATTGAAGACATAACATGAAATGAAAAGGGCCATTAGTGGCTGTTGGTGCAATGCATTTTGAAGGAGACAATGTTTACACATGGAACAACATTATGGATGTAAAATGGAGCACAAAATTCAGGTTTTTGTTTCAACATTATGATGCCATAGTCATGAAGGAAAAGCTTCATTATATTGGTTTATGCTCATAGAATGATAGGGGAAAGGTAAAAAGTAAAATTTTGAGTACATTTCCTAAATGCAAAATAATTTCAACCTACAACATCAAAGCTTCAAAGTGTCTGAAAATGGATGGCAATAAACAACATTATCTTTCTTCATATTCATAAATGGAGAAAACCCAGTTGAGCTCTCATGGTCGTGGCCTGAAAGAGGCATTCTTCTTCACAAAACACAAAACCCACTTGGGGTTTGCTTAAAAATACAAATGCAGGAGAAAAAAATGAGGGTTCGAGCTTATACAAACGATGAAACAACTTAGAAAATGAAAGAAATGAAGTGAATGGTCGTGACCATGAAGGGTTTGGAAACCTAGAAAACAATAAACAAAAAATACATGAAAGTTATAGATCTCATAGGTCTTGTTCATTTTTCTATCATGGGTCAAGCCCAAAAACTTTTGAAGTTTCTAGTAAATCATCTTTAGGTTATAAGATCTACTTTCACTTTTCTTCCTAACCCTTTCCCTTGAAAGTATTTTAGATTAAGTGGTTTGCTAGAGGGAACCAACCCACTCTGGAGATTCACTCTAATTTATCGATTACCCACAATCTAAGAGTGTTTCCATGTTGCAACAGGATAGGAAAGTCTAACTTGGCTAAGGGTGCAATCGTAATTGCCAACAATTTTTGGCACACCTGGTGGGTCTCTAAAAACTTGTTTTTAGAGTTGTTTTTCAAATTATAAGCTGATTTTTGGTATATGCAACATCATTTTTTAGCCTTTAATGGAGGTTTTAAAATATACCTGGTGACTTTGTTCATTGGTTTTGCAAGCAGACCTAAGTGCTAGTATGATATAAAATCATCTATTCACTCCATTTTTCATCTTTTACATGAGAAAAAATGTCAATTTTTCATAGCCAATATGAATAGCATCAACCATATCATGAAAATCCTATTTATCCATCTCCATATTAGCCATATTAGCAAAATCATGTTGCTCATTTCAATTCCATGGCTTGTCAAAACTAGCATGCACAATGTAATTACCACCTACCCACCCTTTCCCAATATCCATCTCAACCTTCATATGCTCAAAATAAGCTCAAGAATAGTGAAAAGGAGATCACAAGTCTCAAGGGTGAGTTTCTTAACTTCATGCTTGATTTCACAAAGCAGGTGGAGGAGATCAAGAGGTAGCATGAATACAATCAGCAATGGAAGAGGTGGCTTATTAGGCCTATCTCTATGAGAGAGAATTTAAGGCACAAAGGCATGAAGCCCAAGAAACTCCTATAGTTCCAAATCAGCTTGTTCAAGAGGAGGTTCGTAAGTATCAATTTCCAAGCTTTAGGCAAAGTGAACCTCTTTATACTTCTAGAGTTGAGATTCCTAGTTTTAGGCAGGGTAAATATTTTAACTCATTAATCCAACCTCTTAATCTTGAAATACCAAGTTTATGAAGGCTCCATCCGTTGTGAGTTGAGGAAAATGATCATATCCAGCCTAGCATAGTTGTCGAACAACTCCTTGAGCAGTTTTCTTCCTTGCAAGAAACCCAAGAAGCTCCCCAAGTTTCCTCACCTAATGAACCTAAGGAGGAACCCTTTGATCCTAATGTTGCAGTCCTTTGGGAGAAGATTATAAAATTACATATGTCACATCTAATTATATAGCAAGAGGTTTCTGCTCCAGATGAGTCTTTGTTTGTTTTGACTAACAAGCTTACTGGTTTTATTGAAGATGATGAAAATGTTTCAGCAACTATCTCAAACAATCAAATAGTACAATAGGATATCGACACTTATTTTGAGGTATCGAGCTAACACATCGATGAGGAAGATCTAGAACAACAAGAAGATGCTCAACAATATGAGAGGTTGTTGGTTGAAGATAATCCATCTGATAATCAGACCTTGGGGCAACAAGAGGAGTGCAAGTGATCTGATTATGGAATTTGAGAATATTGGTGAATGCTACCATGAGCTAATACATGATGGTAGCCCTGAGTCAGATAATCTAGAGCTAGAGGAGGATATGTTTCAAGCTGAAATTGAGTTATTTTTCTCATGTTTAGAAGATATGCCAACATCTTTGGATGAGGGTTACCTTGAATAGCAAAAGCAAGATGTGGAGGTGGTTGTTTTCTTAGAAGATCCATTGGTTATGGAGCAGCCTAGCCAACAACATGATTTTGGTTGTTTGGAGGTTCCCTTCTGCTGCAAAGAGGAGCTTGAGGATGCTGCTTCAATTGAAGTTTTGTTGGAGGAGGCCATCTCATGGTTTGAGCACTAACCTTCCTTTATTGAGGACTTGAAGAGCATGATTTGGAGCATATTTCCTTGAGTAACGATGTAGATTTTGAGTTGAAGCTAGCTATTTCAAAGAGCATTCCAAGAGTTGACAGTTTTGATGAACTATTGGTTTCTCTAATGGAGGAGGATGGTCCATTGACCATGGAGGAGGAATTAGCATGGAAAAATATTATGCAAGGTAAGGATGATATTGTTAATTCTAATCACTTGAATTGTTTTCCCTCCAACCCAAATCCTTCAAGGAGATTTCCTATTAGGCATTTATCTTGATTGAAAATCAACAAGAAGGAACAACCTCATAGAAGCATTGATTCGGGGCATCAAATAAGGTATCAAGTTAAACACAATCAGTTTACTTTTTCACTTGATCACAACTGGTTCACAAGCCAAGAAATTTGGGTAAGTGATTGCATTTTCCTTCTTAGAGAGATGTTGCAACAAATTGTTGGATATTTGATTTTTCTCCACATCTTTCAGTTAACTCACAAGCATGCAAATCACCTTCGGTTGATTAGGAGGGGAAACTAGTTTTCACAAATAGTGAACGGTTTTGTTTAGACAACCATCTTCAATGGTTATTATAGATTAGGAGTATTTTGGCTGCCAATAAGGGTATGTGCAGGATCATCATGGAAAAAACAGGCCCTTAAGTGGCGATGCAAATTCAGAAAATCAAAGTTAGACAACTTGATGTAAAAATTTGAATAAGTTATCTATATTATTTCAAAAATATGTAAGAATAGAATCTGTAGAAAATTGAATGTAGTTTCTAAACTACTAGGTTTATTTTTAAAAAATAAAAAATCTATTTGGTGAAATTTTGAAATTTCAATGCAGTAGTACTTAAATTTCAGGGAAAAAAAAGAAGTAAGTGTTTGTCTGACCACCCTAACCACAATAAAATGATAATATTTTTTATAAGATTTTAGATATAAGTAGAGGACTCATGTCCCAATGTGATGCATATTTTTTTGTAATTTTTTTCAAGTAAATAATTAATTATGAATTTTTTATTACAACTTTAAAAAAATATAAAAAACTTGTATGTTTGACCACCTTAACTTGGTCAAAACTTCGTGAAATTCATTTTTTTTAATCCTATAGTATGCGAAGCATAGAATGTGACACAAGTTTTGGATTCAAAAAATGTGATACCGTTTGAAAGGTGTAGATGTTTTTCAATCAACCTATCAATCATGACTTTAGTTGTAATTCAAATAGAAAATGAATAATAATTATTTATTAAATTCAAAGTAAATCATAATTTATATTGGTGGAAAGTTGATAATGTCCTTTAAAAACCCTTTTCATTGCATCAATTTTAGGTAAAAAGAAGTCATCAGCCACATGCGCTATCATATCACTTTTTGATACATCATGATCCTGCACATACCCATAAGTGCTTGGAGCACATTTCATTTCAATTATTTTCTTTCCCTAAGTGCTGCTACACATTTCTTTCTAGACTCCAAGGACTTTAAGTTTTCTTTCAGTTTGGTTTGGTTTTTTTTTCTATTGTTGTTTGGAGTGTTGCAAGTTTCAGTTTCATGAGTTTCTAAGTTTGAAAAGGGTGGATTTGACTTTGCACCAAATGGACTTGTTTAAGGAAATTGCTCTAATGCTTAGAAGGCAAGCAATCAATAGAAATCAACAAGAATGTTGCCAAATTTTCACCACAGCTCAAATTGGCAGAGCTGATTAACTTTGATTCATTTTAAGGTGAAAATATTTATGTTCATTAAACCATTGCATGTATTGGAGTTTTTGAAAGAAAAGGTCCAGTTTTAAATGTGCAATGTGTTTTCAAGAAAAGAGAGCATTTAATTTGCCATTCAATGATTGTAGCATTAAGGAGATTGCATATCATATAAAGAACATTATTTTATTACATTCTATATTGGTTTATCCATCTTACAACATTGCATACATTTTGCAAAAAGTGATATACAAAATTGAACAATATTGCAAAAGTGTTTCTTTCATATTCATTGGAAAGTAAAGAGAGAACAAGTCTCCCACACAAGTCGTGGGAGTAGCTAAAAAAACATATCATGGGGAATGGACTATAGAATTGAAGATGAAGGATAGAAAAGAAGCATATAACAAAATATATATCCATCATTTCCTGGTTTTGGTCTTCGGTTGATCTTGTTACAACTACCCCATACTTGCTCCTAATCTTGAGTGAACTTGCATTATGTTGAGAAAAAGTTTTAGAGCTCTAGATATGAACATCACTATGTGCTCTATCAACAAAAATAAAGTGCATTGCCCATAATGCATTGAATCAGTTGAATAAACATCAAAAGTATGCAAGAGAGCTTGAAAATGAAATATCATAAGAAACATTGAGCTTTATTGTGTTTTTTATCTAACATGTTTGTTCATGGTGTAGGTATAGGATAAATCATGTTGTTGATTCATTACTGGAGACATAATCATATGTGATGTCAAAATGGGCTCCCACAAGGGTTGAGCTCAACATGCTACTCCTTAACATTCAAGAGGGGGATTGAGAAAGGAAACACATTCATAATTTCTCAAAAGAAAATATGCATTTGAAGGAGTACATCACAAGTGTTGTAAGATCCCAAGCAAATGATCATTTAGAACAATCAATTCTAGGAATGCAATGAGTTGAAAATCATAAATGATAAATTTCCCACATATATTATCACAAAGAGTGCATCATCATGAAGTGTAATAGTGAACATGCATACATAATAAGTTCACAATCAAAACAACAATTAAAATAGTTTGAGCAGACTCAAGACATCATGACAAGTTTCACATGTTACAAGATCTTTTGTGCCAAGTTATGGGTTAATATTTATATGAACTGTAGCTACCCAAGGGAAGATAAAAATGCATGAAAAGTGCAAAAAAGACTTTGGTCCTGTCAAGTAATTGAAGTACAAAATAGCTACAAATGAACTATTGAAGTCATAACATGAAATGAAAAGGGTCATTAGTGACTGTTGGTGTAATGCATTATGAAGGAGATAATTTTTACACATGGAAAAACATTATGGATGTAAAATGGAGCACATAATTCAGGTTTTGTTTCAGCATTATGATGCCAGAGTACATTTCCTAAACGCAAAAGAATTTCAACCCACAACTCCAAAGCTTCGAAGTGCCTAAAAATTCTTGGAAATAAACAACATTTTCTTTTTGCATATTAATAAATGGACAAAACCTAGTTGACCTCTCATGATCGCGACCTAAGAGAGGCATTCTTCTTCACAAAACACAAAACCCAGTTGGGGTTTTCTTTGAAATACAAATGTAGAAGAAAACAATGAGGGTTCGAGCTTATACAAATGATAAAAACAACTCAGAAAATGAAAACAATGAAGTGAATGGTCATGACCATGAAGGGTTTGGAAACCTAGAAAAAAATAAACGAAAAATACATGAAATTTCTACATCTCACAAGTCTTATTCATTTTTCTATCATGGGTCGAGCCCAAAACCAAATTATCTTTTGCATAAAAAATGAAAATATAGAGAGAGAGGTCATGGCCTTGATCAAATATACACAAATTTTCATCTACAACAAACAAAAGAACTCCATTATTTTGTTGAAGAAGCTCAAATCAAGCTTATTTAAGAGGGAAATGCTCAAGATTTTAAGAAACATTGGAACTTACCCAAGTTCTATTTGGAGAAAACCCATCAAAAGTCCATGTGCCATGTCTTTCATAAACTCAATTCAAGCTTTCCATTGTGACTCGAAGTGGAGGAAACATCAACAGAAAAACAAGGCAAAAAAAACGAGTTAGAAATCTACAGAGGCCATGGCCTAAAGGCCCTAAAACCCTTCAAAATGGAGTCAAAATGTCCCAGAACGAAGAAGAAGAAACTTACCATCAAGTTCATGAAGGAAATAAATACCAATTCAACATACAGTGCATGAAATTCTCAACCTTCAAGCTCAAATGCTAGTTCCCATGGCGGCCAAGTGTAAAGCTCTTTTCTTTCCAAAATGCCAAGTGAAAATGATGTGAAGAATTAGGGATTAGTTTTGGTTTTGTGTTGGGGTTTCCCAATGCCCTAATTCAAATTTGGGTTTTTTGTCACATTCAATTAAAAAATCCAAATGCCAAACTAATATGTTGACCTTGACCTTGCATTTTGTGCGAACTTTAGGAGTTTAGACTTTGATTTAATTTACGTCCCTATCAAAAAAATCAAGTTGATGCCTTGTGATGCATATTTTTTACCTTAGTCTTGAATGCCTTATTCCTCCTTGAACCTTTGAATAGGCATATGTGATAGATGCTTATTCAGAATAATAGGGAGCTTTCTATTTTGAAAATTATAAACTGTACAAATGATGCAAAACATCATTAAGGTAATATTTTTATAAATTACCTCTTCTCTCTTTGTATATATTGTGTAAACCTTCATTACCTTCATTCTTGAGTGTTATTTTGTTATTTCCCACATATATATGCAATTCTATTTAAGTTTGTAATTATTGTTCTATGATTTTTCCTTTTCTTTCAACATATGATCAAACCCCTAACCTTCATATTACCTCTAGACTTTAATAGAATATATATTTGTGTGAGTGTTTTGGCCCCTTTCACTGATATATTGTGTTTTTTGGAGTAGGAAGAAATATATCTTGGTGTATCACCTCCCATTTCCCTTTTTATACAATCCTTCTCTCCCTTTTCCCTTGCGATTTGATTAGAGTAGGGTAGTGATAGGATTCTATGTGATATATTGGTCCAACACATCTACACCTAGATCAAAAGAGAAATTTGACCTTCTCCAAAGACTTGACCTCATCTTGCAAGGTCATATGCGTTGAGGTTATTTCCATTGTGTCATTGGAATGTTGAGCCTATGTTCAACAAAGTGCAATTTAATATGACAAGTACCTCATCAAGCCTTTTTTCCAAGATTCATATTTTAGTGACTTAATCCCTATCACTTAAGGGTTGGGGGTGTTAGTGTAAATTTTTTCTTTTCCAGCCAATTATATTTTATCTAGTTCCTACACCTAGTATTCATTTTCACACTAGCTTAAGTTCACAAAATGGTTTAGTTGTCTAACCTCATAAACACTTGACACATGCCCTCACACTTGTCCCAAGTATTTTACATTTGTCATATCTCTTGGAGGTCTATTCAACATTTTTATTTTACCTTCTTGCTTCCTCATCTTATATATACAAGGAGAGTTCACTATATATTTATACATTTTATGATAGTTCATTGGCTAATCTATTATGCATAATTAATTTTGTGAAATTTATAAATTTTCAGTTCAATATTTGTTTCTCCAATAGAATGAGAATAAGAAATTTGTAAGAATATACCCATTTGTATCTACCCTAAAGGGTGAAATACATAACGATGATATTTGTTGCTTATATCCATGGCTCGGGAAGGTCATATTTATTGAATCCATTTTGAAAGCTAAATTTTTTACCCCTACTTAAGAAAGGCCTTCATGTTCTGGTGATCTCTATATTTTATTATTTTAGAAAACGTGATTATGTACATTTCAAATCCCATATAAAGAGCCATAAGTTCCCTAGAAGTATTGAATGAAATGTCACTAACATAAATAGTTCTATGTTTCTATTTAATCGAGTAAACTCATTTAAACACATGAGATTATAGTCATTGATGGATTTCATGAAAGGATAAAGACCTATTATCTTAATAATATTTTGAATAGTTGCATTTATCTATCATTTTCATAAGAATATGATTTAGATATGAGTCTATCTCCTCCCATAACATTGGTTCCTCTTAAAAACCTATAAATCATGATGTTAGGCCATAAAATAGAGTCACGATTGATGTAAAGAGAATTATTTTTATCAATACAAAATAAACTATCATGAATATTAATAATAATCTCCCCCTCCATAAAGATATTTATATTAGAATTATTATTTAAGTACTTATCATTTAATTATCTTATGACATGTCAATCCTCAAGAGGAAAACCAATGGTTAGATATTAAAGGATAATATTGGATTAATTAAAAATTATTACTTTAATGCTAGAAGGAAGGGTTCCCTCTTTAACCAATAAGATTAGTTAGTAATTAGGCCACCCATATTTTCAAGTAAATCAATTACCTGGTTACCTTTTTTATATAAATAGAGGATTTTAATGTTTTGGAAGGATTTTGAGAGTATTTAGCATTATTCATAATATAATTATAAGACCAAATGTCAATGATAATTATGTAATACCCCTCCGTTTTGCTTCTCGTTTCATGTTGTTTATGCTTTGCTTGGATTGCAGCTACTGTGATACTGGACACATCTTTTATTATGATGTTTTGATCACTACTCTTGAGCGACAACTATTATTGTGTGATGTGATTATCTGTTTTTAATTTACATGCTTTGATGAATTAATGATGATAGTAGAATTATCATGTGATTATTTATGAGAATATTGTTTATGATGTTAGTGTCAGTCTTGGATGAGTGTATTGGTGAAGGAGACGGGTTCGCATCACTTGCTTGCGAGCGCCCTACGAATCTGAGATTTTTTCTTCACGGTGTGAATTATATACTGCATATATTATGTTGATTACTTGATTACAGGTTGCAGGTACATGACATTGACTCCACCTGGTTCCACAGGTTTGAGCGTGTCGATCCAACGGCTAAGTTGAATAGGAGATAGTAGCTTGGTAACATGTGTCAGGTCTACACCCTAGCCTTAGTGTGTCGTCAGTTCTGATGATTGAGTCATGTTGTATCTTATTGGATGTTAAGTAATGTTTCGAAATGTGTGAACCCTTTAAATAGTTCTTTTGAAAATTGCATTGGCTGGAAGAAATGTTTATTTTATATTATTTTAATGTTATGCTCATTGGTTATATTAAAATGATTATTGAAATTAAATTTAAATTATTTATTTAATTAAATTTAAATCTCAAGGGATTAAATTTAATTATTAAATAATTGTAAGTAAGTTTATTAAAGTTGAATTATTTAATTTATTAAATTTAAATCTCAAGAGAGTGAATTTAATTATCAAATGATTGAAAGTGTGTTAATTAAAGTTAAAGTATTTATTTAATTAAATTTAAATCCCAAGGGATTAAATTTAATTAATAAATAATGGTAAGTAAGTTAATTAAAGTTAAATTATTTATTTAATTAAATTTAAATCTCAAGGGATTGGATTTAGTTATTAGATAATTTAATAATAATTATGTAAGTGTATTTGATTGTTAAATTAAATTAAATCAAAAAGGGAATTTGAGAAATTGAAATTTTACTTTAAAGTCAAATTAGGGCCTTTTCAAATAAAAAGGAGAAATGAAATTAACTTGTAAATTCAATTCTTGCATTTGAAAGTGAATTAGGGTTACATTAGGTTATTTTGGAAATTTTGAGAAAATGTTGTTTTATAAGTTTAGGGCAGAAAAATTTGGGGATTCTTCTTCCTTCATTTTTTTGATAGGCATGAAATTTGTTGGAGAAATTTTGATGAAAGTTTAGGGAATTATTTTCTGGTTGAGGAATTAAATTGAAAGGAGAGAAAAGATTCTGTGAAGAAGGTGGAGCTATTGGATAAAAGCTTGCTGGAAATTCTTTGCATTGTGGAAAAGAAATTGTGAAGAGTTCAAAGGAAATTCTGCATCAAGAAATTTGGTGGCTGCAAATAACCAGGTTTTCTTTTATTTCTTTATTTTATTATTCCTAGTTTAATCTATTTTGTTTAAATGATAAGAGATTTGTAAATGGGGGATTTTTCTTGAAACCCTAGGTTAAACTGCAATAGTTTGATATTCAGATTTATTTGTTTTAAAATGCAAACCCTTTTAGAAAATTTGTGGAAAAACCCTAGATCAATGTATTAATCTTCTTGTGTTAAAATTATTTGAAAACACAAAGAAAAGGGAAGGGTTTCATTTGGTATTCAGAATTTAATCCTTGTTTTGAAAGGTTTTATTATTGTCAAAGTTTGTTCTGGTTTTAAAATTTTCCCTTCAATATCACCAGTATTCTGAATCAAAAAAAATATATTAATGTAAATATATATTATATGTATCATACTTTTAAATATGATACACATAAAATATATATTTACAAAAATATAAATTTTATGTGATGCATTTTAATTTTTGGCGTTTGAAATTGTCGTCGTGCGACCTGCGTACGTATCGTACGAAATAAGGTTCTTTTGAAAAAAAAAAAATTTGTTTTTGTGGGGGGTTCGGCCCCCCACTTTCCTGTTTGCACCAGTGGGTACGCAGTACCCACTGGGCAGTGCGCCACCCACATGGGGGGACGCACTGTCCAATGGGACTGCGGCCCCCATGGTCTGTCGGCCGCTGTACTCTTTGTACAGTCGGCGAGGGTACGAAGGTACGCGGACTGTGCGCAGGGTACGGGGTACCCTGTCACATCCGCCAGTGTTTAATGTTTTGTTTGTTATTTAATTTTTTTGTTTATGAATTTTTTTATTCATTTTTTTTTAATTTCGTTTTAATTTTTATTTTATTTAATTTCTTTTTATATTTTTTTTAAATTTTAATTTTGTTTAATGTTTTTTTTTATATATAATATTTAATTTATTTATATATATTATATATGTATTTTTTTAATATTATATATATAAATATATATAATATTTAATATATATATATATATATGAATATTAATTAATTTTATATATATTAAATCATTTAACTTTATTAGAATCTTTCTTTGTTATATAGTTGATTTATCGAATCAAATGTGAAGGGGAGACATTTTCTTTTAATAACAAGTATTAGTTTTATGCATGATGTTTCGTTGTGGAGATTATAGTTAATACCTTGTTAAACATAGAAGTATCCTCCAACTAAACAACTAGTTATAGTTAAATTTATTACTCTCAGGATTTGATTCAGTTGAGGAGTTTAAGTTTTTGATGATGAATTTTATTGTTCAATATAGAATAGAATAATTCTTCTTTTGTGAGAAACATTAGATTAGGAACATGGTTTTAGAATAACCAAATGTAGTATTTTCACTTCCAATGCATGAGTTCATTGATGTATCTTTTAATGAGTATTTTGTGAATGATGGTTGAGTTTTGGATTGTAAAGTCTTCCAGTGAATGTGGGTCATTCCCTTGTTAAAATTATTGTTTTGATTTTCCTTGGGTAGTGTTACCAGTATTTAGTGTACTCCTAGTATGGGAGTGGATTTCTTTGTGGTTGCCTCCTAAGATAGGAGAGAGTATATTGGTTCAATTTTGTGACACTTGAGTAACCCTTGGAGTTAGATTGTGTAGTGTGTTATCCAATTAGAAGAGTGGCTTTTGTTAGGGGCCGGAGCCCAAAGAGGTAAACCGGGTAACCTTCAAAAGTATTTTTAATAAGTGATAACTAAAATAATGTACTTAGAGGATTAGGATGTAGTTCTCATTAACCAAGATAAATTAACCTCACTCACAGACACAAGGGTTTGTTTAGACTTGGGGTGAGTGAGAAGGCCTGGAATGGCAAGATCACTATCTCGTCCCTATGAGAGGTAGTTGATTCTACTTGAGTTAGTATGAGTGCCGGGATTCGGTTGAGGTCACCAGGATTTCTGAAGCCTATGAAGAATGCCCAGAGGATATCTCATGACAAACCTTGCGATGACACTCTGTCTAGGATAACACCGTGTTTTGTTGTGTGTATGTTTTCTTTAGCACACTTGATTTTATTATGTCTGGAAGCAATGTAACCATGATTATAGTTTTGACTTTATTGTGCATATGTGTGGTTGAGTCAGTTTGTATCAGTATGAGTCTGCCTTTGGTTTGAGGTGGTAGGTTTCTCGTCCATGTTACTTGGTTACTATCTCCTAGCATGGGGGGTGGTCCTTCGGGTACCACATGGTTGGGTGGAACATGCACCATAACCGTTGGGTCCCCTTGATCTTCAGTACTTGGTGGCGAGACTTCTTGATGGACATCTCACTTGTATACCTTTTGGATTCTTGTATTTTGTATCTCATAATGTAATGATATTGTTTTACCCCTCTTGTGTATGAGGTGGACCTTGTAATAATCAGACTTATGTATTTGTACTCATTCCGGGAATGAGGATTGTAATAGATCCTTTGTAATTGATTTATGTAAATGAATGCTTTATCATATCTCGTTTCTTTCTATGATGTTGACTGTTATTACTTGTGTTATTTATTTTCAATGTATTCTAGTTGATGTATGTTATTGGGGTTTTAAGTAATCTCAGTTATGTAACCCTAGGGGATGTTGTCAATTTAGTTGAACATGTGGGTTTAATTCACTTCTTTTAAAAAAAAAAATTGTACGCTTGTTTAGTGAATTGAAACTTCCTCTAGGGTTGCGTGGCAGGGCATTACAAATTAAGTTACATATATATAAAAAATTGAGTGCCTATCAACCTCAACATTATTTATTTCAAGATTCTTAGCCAATGCTATCAGTAAGAGTGCAATAAAAAAAAAATCACATTTTTGACTAAATGTATGATTTTCTCACTATAAGGAGAGTTCACTATATATTTATACATTTTATGATAGTTCATTGGCTAATATATTATGCTTAATTCATTTTATGAAATTTATAAATTTTTAGTTAAGTATTTTTTTCTCCAATAGAATGAGAATGGGAAAGTTGTAAGAATATACCCATTTGTATCTACCTTAAAATGGTGAAATACATAACGACATGATCAGGGAAAAAGTTAGTGGTGAATCTTCACCAATTGGTGAATAATTAAAATCGGGACCTCCAGAAATGGCAAATAGTCTTGTAGCTGAAAACGATGTCGAATTGCCAAATTTGTACAAAAAAAAAAATTGTCTCGATTAGTTGCCTATGTATTATATTCTAAACGATACGTCATTGGAACTGATTCGCTAGCAATTTATACTATAATCCCAAATATCGATTATATTCGCCAGTAATATTATATTCCCACCATTAATTTTGGGGAAATATCACCACAGTAATAATTACCATTTTATTTCAGGGACATTTTAGCCTTGAATAGGGATTTTATTTATTGCCATCAAATCATCACTTAGATTTTTAATCAGATGACTGCAGGTTAATTCTACGGCCTGATACACACATGCCTTTTAAAAGGCCTGTTGAAGCCCAAAATTTGTTTTGGGCCACACGATTAGATTTAATCATGTGGCCCAAAACAAATTTTAGGCCTCAACAAGCCTTTTAAAAGGCATGTGTGTATCAGGCCGTAGAATCAACTTGTAGCTATCCGATTAAAATGATAAATTGCTAATCCCCGGACCCCGTGAGGGGGCATTGCCCCCTCGACCCCTGCCGATGGCTGCCGCCCTTGGGCCCCTACTTCAATATTCCAAAAAATAGAAAAATATGGGGGAACTGCACCAACCAACTATGCATTTTTTTAAAGGAGAGATTCACCATTGTAATTAATATTTTTAGTGAATATTCACTAGGATTCGCCATTGTGATTATTATTTTTATCAATTATTCATTAAGATTTGACATGATTTTACAAACTTTTTTAATAATGTGCATAGATTCGCCAAAAATAATAATATTTTTTTTCAAATAAAAGGAAAGATTCACCAGGATTTTACACCTTCACCGAAGGGGGGGTTTTCTTAAAGTTATCCCTGACGATGATATTTGTCGCTTATATCCACGGCTTGGGAAGGTAATATTTATTGAATCCATTTTGAAAGCTAAAAAAATTTCCCCTTGCTTAAGAGAAAGGCCTTTATGTTCTGGTGATCTCTATATTTTATTATTTTAGAAAACTTGATTATGTACATTTCAAATCCCATATAAATAGCCATAAGTTCCCTAGAAATATTGAATGAAATTCCACTAACGTGAATAGTTCTATGTTTCTATTTAATCTAGTAAACTAATTTAAAAGCATGAGATTATAGTCATGGATGGATTTCATGAAAGGAAAAAGATCTATTATCTTAATAATATTCTGAATAGTTACATTTATGTATCCTTTTCATAAGAATATGATTTACATATGAGTCTATCTCCTCCCATAACATTGGTTCATCTTAAAAACCTATAAATCATGGTGTTAGGCCATAAAATAGAGTCAAGATTGATGTAGAGAAAAATATTTTTATCAATACAAAAGAAACTATCATGAATAATAATAATAATCTTCCCCTCCATAAATTTATTTATGTTATAATTATTATTTAAGTACTTATCATTTAATTATCTTATGACATGTCAATCCTCAATAGGAAAATCAATGGTTAGATATTAAAGGATAATATTGGATTAATTAAAAATGATTATTTTAATGCTAGAAGGAAGGGTTCCCTCTTTAACCAATAAGATTAGTTAGTAATTAGGCCACCCATATTTTTAAGTAAATCAATTACCTAGTTACCTTTTTTATATATATAAATAGAGGATTTTAATGTTTTGGAAGGATTTTGAGAGTATTTAGCATTATTCATAATATAATTATAAGACCAAATGCCAATGATGTTTAAGTTTAGCCTATATTTAAAAAATTTAGTGCCTATCAATCTTGACATTATTTATTTCGAGATTCTTAGCCAATGCTATAAGTAAGAGTGCAATAAAAACTTTTTTCATATTGTTTGACTAAATGTATAATTTTTTCACAAACACAACTAGCTCACCTTTAGCAAAGCTATTAATATTTAATTTGATCCATCCTATATTAGGGAGATTCTAAATAGTAGTCTTTCACCTTTTATGGTTATCAATATTTACATTATCAAGAGGGAAATTAAGATTTATTTTTTTATTTTATCTCTTAGTTACCAAAGAAGGATATTTAATATTTTGATATATGGAAGACTCAACGTTTTCCTAGATGGCTCAAAACAATTTCTAAAAAAGCATGTTACAAGGTTGACTATTTATCCTATAATATCATGTCATTCCTTTTCTACCAATTAATCAAATACCAAAGGGCCACCAAAGAGAAAAAATCCTAGGGCCATAACCAATAGGTTTTAAAAATTATGAGGATAGCTTGCCTAAGGTTTCAAGGATTGGGAAATGAAAGAACAAGTGTTTATTTATTTGCATTATTTAGCCTTTTTACATAATATGCATTTCTAGGGTAGGGAAAATCCTCTTAGTTTAAGATTGTCAACTATAAGGATTTTACTTTGGAGAGTAGCTCACCATAAGAAGTCGATCATAAGAATAAGATTGTGGTTCTAGATAGAATACAAGATAAACTTAGGGGATGGTAACTCTATGGTTAAATTAAAACTATATTTTACTCAATAATTTATAGTAGGGTTATTTGACCATAATATTTTATTCTTTCTAAGAAACAAATTGAAGAGGAAAAATATGAATTTACAAATCAAGTATTTATTTTGGGACTCAATTTACTATTGTCCTTTTTGCTTGAGTGCATTTTATTTGTGTGCCTATGAAATGTGGTCCCTAATCAATAACTGATCTAATAAATCCCACAAGGGTCATCATGCTAGAATTGTGCTCTTGGTTGTGATCCCCTCTCATGTCTTTAGACTATTCCCAATTCCCATGGAACCCTCGATAAAGGGTTCCTAAGTCCTATTCAAGCCTCAATGATCGGAGAAAAAGAACCATGATGCACAAGGAGAAATAATTAATTTTTTGTGTGAATTTTGAAGGTGATAGGATATGTCCTGATGGTAGCCAAAGTCTTGTAAGATGAATTTTTGTAGAAATTTTTGAAGTATCAAGATATATCTTGAAAAAATGTGTTAGTTTGCATAACCTAGTGTAGGCCACTATTTTGCTACATCCTAAAGTTGGTCATTGTACTGCAATAAGAAATTTTATGGAGATCTAATGGCTGAGGGGATATCACTAAAGTTGTAAAGATGTGAAAATATATCCACATCACAAAAAAATTACTACCTTTCTTCAAAAGCAACAACTAAAATATCATAATCCTACTAAAGGGAAAAATCCCACATCCAAACAAGTGTTGATTTTCCATAAAAGATGATTTTGACATTCGAATGGGGCTTAAATTTTCACAAAAGGTAAGAACATATGGAAGAAAAATTTGCATGCATATTTTCCACTCTCTCCACCTACGAATAGTAATGGCATAGTCATCTAGCTACCAAAATTGATTGTAGATTATCTCCATTGATCTAAAGTGTTTATTTTGGGTGCAATTCAACTTGGACCATGCATTTTAAACTATGAATAGTGAAGATTAGGGTTAATTCCCTGTTATTGATAATGCAAAATTTGAGTCATATTTCAAGGCTGGTTGTTGTGTGGTCTCTAGATGCCAAGTTGCAAGGAATCCATCAATGCTAAGTCTCGTTTGCTAAAGGATTATAGACTTGTGAAATAGAAGAAAACTAGTATTGTAATATGTTTTATTTTGCAGAATATGTCAATGGAATTAAGTATGTATTATTTTGCAGAATATGTCAATGGAGTTAAGTATGTATTCAAGAAGATTTATTAGTCATAGTTATAGATTTTCCTTTGCCACATTTGTTGGCATGAACATAATGCTCAGTTAGATGAATGTAATAGCATTCTAAACACACTAGAATGCTTGTAAAGATATTTCTAACTATGTATGGATATACAACACTTGTTTGGGATTACTAAGTATTCTCTATTGCAAGAGATCATGATCATTATTGTATGTAAATGCATTATTACATCTTCTTCTTTTCCTTTTAGTTCTCTTCTCAGTCTGTTGTGACTCTATTGCACAAAAGAAAAACATTGGCCTAGAACCATTTACAAATCTCACATCCATAAAATAAAGAATAAACCAATAGTGTAGGAGTAGGAATATTTTTTCACACCTATAACATCATAATATAACTAGGGGTCTATCTTTAGTAATTTGAGAACAAAGTCATTTCATGTAGGTTAAGATTACATAACTTTATCAGGTATATAAGGGTTATATATAACTAGTTTTTCTTGGCTTATGATTGCATAACCATATAAATTCTAAGACTATCAACAAACTTAAGGCATAAAATTTTAGATAGTGATAAATCGATTAAATATTACATCTACACCAATCATGTCTATCTGTTAATTTTAAAGTTAAGTGCCTCTAATTATTTGTTTTATGTCGACATTCATTTCAATACTATATTCTAACTAAAGAATTTAAATTAATTATAGAGTTACCAATTATATTTATTTCAATAACCAAAATTATACACATAATTCAATTTAATTTATTTGCAGTACTTTATTGAACTAAGAAAAATTCCACATTGACATCACAAAATCTCATACCATAATCATCTAAATTTAAATAAAAGCTAAGAGATAACAAACATCTATTTTTTTAAAAGTTGAAACTATAAAACAACTCTTCCATAAATAATTTGATTCCATTTATTAAAAACAAATTATTATATGTATCTTAGTCAAGTATGTATTCAAGAAGATTTCTTAGTCATAGTTACAAATTTTCCTTTGTCACATTTGTTGGCATGAACACAATATTCAGTTAGATGAATGTAATAACATTCTAAAAACATTAGAATGCTTGTAAAGATCTTTCTAACTGTTAGGAGTAGGAATATTTTTTCACACCTATAACATCGTAATATAACTAGGGATCTATCTTTAGTAATTTGAGAACAAAGTCATTTCATGTAGGTTAAGATTGCATAACTTTATTAGGTATATAAGGGTTGTATATAACTAGTTTTCCTTGGCTTATGATTGCATAACCATATAAATTCTAAGACTATCAACAAACTTAAGGCATAAAATTTTAGATAGTGATAAATCAATTAAATATTACATCTACACCAACCAAATCTATCTGTTAATTTTGAAGTTAAGTGCTTTTAATTGTTTTTTTTATGTCGACATTCATTTCAATACTCTATCCTAACTAAAGAATTTAAATTAATTGTATAGTTATTAATTATATTTATTTCAATTACCAAAATTATATACACAATTCAATTTAATTTATTTGCAATGTTTTATTGAACTAAGAGAAATTCTATATTAACATCACAAAATCTCATATCATAAATCATCTAAATTTAAATAAAAACAAAGACATAACAAACATCTATTTTTGAAAAAGTTACTATAAAACAGCTCTTCCAAAAATAATTATTATATGTATCTTAAAAATTCTATAAAGTTCGGTTATTCTAAAATAACATTTCTAGGTCCACATTCAGACCGTTGGAGATTTGAACGAAACAATTTTAAATTCTAGTTAGTTGGTAGGAGGAGCGTCCAGGTAGATGCCAGCTAAGTTAACTGTTTCAGAAGCGTCCCTGTTGCAGGGCTTGAACAGAGATGTGAATTATGGCAAGCAGTTTGATCTTGGAAAGTTCGACCCCTGTGATTTGTATGACGCGCTGCACCAGTCAAAAGTTGAGGTGATTGCATAGATTTATTTTGGACTAGGGTTAGAACAAGATGCATATTTTTTAAGCCAAATATTGTCTCAAGGTTTTTTTGGCGCTCTGTGATTGGGGTTTCAGCTGGGTCTGCAGATTGTCAGAGGCTTTGTGAGCATTTACGAGGCAGGAGAGCACTAGAAATCGATGTTGTCTGCAGATGCTCAGAGGCTACGTGGGCATTACGAGACAAGAGTAGTCGATATCTGTCTGTCCTGCATGCAGAGGAGACGTGGACGTGTTGCAAAGGAGAATGTGTTTATAGTGGCAGTTGTTTTGGTTCTTCTATTTGTGGATTCATACCGGGCTACCCACATAATTTATCCTGGTGGAAGAACAGCAGCATATTACGAAAGGAGGAAGCAAAATTATCAGGGCCATTCAGTGAATTTCAATGTTATGGAATATGGAGCAGTTGGTGATGGTTCACAAGATGATAACCTTGTAAGTAATTATCATGAGGTTCTAATTTTTTTTTAACTCATCACCATGGAAGACTTCACTATTAAATCTTTCTTTGGCTTTGCAGGCCTCTTCAAAACATGGAAAGCAGCATGCAGAGCACCTTATAATGCAATGGTAGTGGTGTTTTTACCGAGTCCCATCACATTTTCAGGCCCTTGCAAATCTCACATTTCAGTCCATGTAAGAAGAGATACAGTTAATTCGTGTTTTTATGTGCAGTCTTTGAGATAAAAATGCAGGATAGATTGTCATATGGAAAGCTTCACAGATTGCAAGGAAAATAGTGGCTCCAATGGCACCATCTGCATGGAATAGGAATGATAGGACTCTGTGGATTCAATTCTTAGATGGTGGAGGCATAATAGATGGCAAAGGCTATATTTGGTGGTCCAAATGTTGTAAAGTGAACGACAATTATGTAAGAGAAATTGTCTTGGTTGAAGTAAACTGGTTTTTAGATTTGCTAAATTGTATATCTTTTTCTGACAACTTTTGGTATTCCTTGAATTCATGTGCAGCCTTGCGTGCAAGCACCCACGGTTAGATCTCAGCCCAAAGAGACTACTAATCTATTGATAGAATGCAATAGTATCATTTTTTTAAAGGAAATTTTGACAAATTAGGTGTTTTTTACCTATGTTTCAAGCAGTTTCTATAGTGAAATGCACAAATGTTGTGGTGTCAAACTTGCAATTTTGGAATAGTCAACAAATGCACCTTGCATTAATTTACTCCTCAGAAATCCAAGTCATGGGGATAACAATAATAGCTCCTAAGCAGAGCCCTAACACAGATGGAATTCATCTCCAAGGAGCCAAGAATGTCCAAATAAGTAACAGTGACATTGGGACAGGTTGCAAAGTCTAAAATACATTTTTTTTTTTGTGAAATATAGAGAGAAAGTTTGTATAACCTAAGCTTTCGTAGTATATGGTATACAATTTATAACATGAAACATTCTTGATTGTTTCCTGGGTCTCTCTTGACAAGGCCTCCTATACAGTCATAGGCCTGCGTTGATAAGGCCTTGAATATATAGTTTTTAGATATCTAAACTATACTAGTTATAAAAAGATATATTACAACCGTCTTAATGAATTGAGAAAGAACTGTATCATTATAACCTGTACTAATTCTGATTACTGTTGAATGTGAAGCAGGGGATGATTGTATCTCCATTTCATCTGGATCCTCCAATGTTGATAATCAAAAGATCACCATGGCATTATGTATTCAAGGACTTAATCATGAGAAATTGCATCAGTCGAAGGGATGACTTTAATGTATTTACGCTTTTGTTTTTTTCAGCATTGGGAGCCTAGGAAAAGATGGGGAAGAATCAAAAGTGGAAAAAATCGATGTCCATAACATTGTATTTACTGGAACAGATAATGGAACAAGAATCGAGAGTTGGCAGGTTGTTTAACTTAAAACATCAATTACTAAATTAATTTCACCTGTCTTGATACTTGATAATGAAGTTAGTAAAAACTAGTTTCATCAGCGATATTATATTTGCCTATATATCCTAAACGCACATTTCATAGGCCAAAGAGTAAACAAATCTTAATGTATTTAAACTATTACATGGTATCCACTGAAGTTTGGATGGTCTTTTCTTAATGTGTGCTCATTCTTTTATATATTCAATACCAAATTGGTTAAAGAGAGATGAGAACGTTTTATGGATATGCAGGGTGGCTCTGGGTATGCAGAGAGATGTTGTGTTTGAAGACATAACAGTTCTAAATGTTGAAAACCCCATAGTTATAGATCAGTATTATTGTGATTCCCCTTCACCTTGTGGAGATCAGGTGAAGTTGATATTATCTATACTATTTAAGTTCAGAATGAATATTTGGTATCTTTTTTAAGGCTTGAATTAATATGGTATAATTTCATACAGAATTCTGCAGTGCAAATAGAAGATGTGACTTTCAAAAACATTAAAGGCACGTCATCAATGTCCAAGGCTGTAAGTTTAATGTGAAGCCGGGCTGTGCCCTGCAGAGGAATTGTGATGAGAGATATTGATATAAAATAAATCATGACTTCCCACACAAAGTCAGAGTGCATTAATGCTTTTGGCTTTGCTTCTGGGGATATCTGAACAGCTAACTGCCTTAGCAGGTATTGATTGAACTCCCATATCATCTTCTGGCACAACATTGGATGCTGAACAGTTGGCTGCCCTGAAATCTCTTGGAGTCTCTACAGTGAAGGATCTCTGCTCACCCACGCAATAGAAAATCAAGGTCTGTGACAATGCAAAATTATTCTTTCTTAACAGATTCTACTTAACAGGTTACATTTCAAGAGTGCAAATTTAAGAATCTGTTTGTACTGAATTTGATCTAATTAATGTGCAAGCATAAAAATATGTTGTTTGTTTATATTCTCTCTGCTGATATTTGTTTTGTTTAGCAATATATAGCAATATATTAAGAAAATTGTAACATGTAAAATATGCAGGCTCTTCAATGGGGCCTGCTTTTCAGTCATGTGAGATTTGCAACTTTCTTGTTTATAGTATGATTGGTTTACAAAAAATGCTTGATCGCTAGCAAATTATCATTTTTTTTGGTTACATTGACTTAAATGATATATTAAAGATCCTATATCTTTAGAAAGAGTTCTGCCAATAGTTGGTGTGGCCATGAACTCATCTAGTGGACAAGTTTTAATTTTCTGTACTAGTAGTTGCACACTATCTTAAAAGTAGAGTGCTTCTCAGCCATTTGGTACTTGCATCTGTCTTTCTTATAACATAATTGATTTGCAGAAAATGCTTGATTACTCATTATCAAGAAAATTTTGGTGATATTTTTCTTTCGCTAAAATACCTTGGGATAAGGGACCCATGACCCCAAAACTGGTTAGTGAGATGCCAATCTTAGGATAGTTTCAACTAACCATCCTTGAAAATGAAAAATACAAACGTAGTTCAAAGAGTCATCCTGCTCATCAAACAAGCATCCTGCTGAAAACAATTTAATCACTTAAAAAAATGCCTTCTATTCACTCTTTGGCATAGCTAAGTAGAAATAACCAGAGTGCAGAAAGAAGTACCAGAACCATAACTACACAAATATATTCAATCTAACCAAAACACATTCTACTTTAGAATAGGTCCTGCACCAATGATGTCAAACCACCTTACTGTTTTTGGACATATGCTCACCTAAAAGACTACCTTTATCTATCTTAGGATTCTGTGAGCATATGAAAGGTCTAATTAATTGTAATAATTGCCAAAATTCAGGTGGACTCGCACAATGTAGGCTCATCACTCTCAAAATGGTGTGCCCTTGAGATTTTGCTAGCAATAGGTTCTCGCAGTTGAAACTCTTGTAGCTGTTTAGGCACAAGTTATATGACAAGAGCTGGTGCGTCTGATCTGAACCAGGGCTTCTAATAATTATTAAAATAAATATATTCATCTTTGTCTTTGAAAGAGCATTGGTCCAAATTTTTGCATTCATCTTTGACCAGGAATAACTTATCAAACATATTCCACGACACACAAGACATATATAATTGACATGAAATACCGTCAAAGTGGGAAAAATGCGATCTTTCCAAAAACTATAATGCTCTCAATATTAACTGTGGCAAATGATATGATTTTAAAGTTCATAATGAGAATTTAGTTTCCACTCTTCCGATTATAAACTAGTGATTGTCTTGTGCTCTCTACCTCTGGTGCTTGAGAATTCTGCACCATTAAGGACATTTTAAACCTATCTGATTCTTGTCTGATTCTTGTAAGCATTTAGTACCTCCTTCCATTGTCCCTGGTGTTGCCATCAAATTGTTAAACTATTTAACTCTAAGTAGCTATAAGCATCAACATGACATGCAATACATCTTCATCTTTTAATAAGGTTGGTTATTCATAAATCTCTTTCTTCATTGTCATTACCCCCTGTTATAATCAATATGTCTAGATGTTCCATGATCAAATCAAAATGTATGCTCCTATCAAGATGTAATCCAGCTGTTGATAAACATAATCCATGATCCTGCCAAAAACATCGTATGGAGATTTGTCAATTCATCTATAGTTTGGATTTAAATGGTACAATAAAACCATATGGGACTCCATTCCAATTCAACTGATTATCCAAGCACCAAACAAAGATGTATTAACCTTATGTTGAATTATTGGCCCTGCTCTCCATATTACAAGTCCATGGGAGTTTGCACCCAAATGTGCTGAATATTTAAGATTCCAAAGTTGTATCATCCACTTCACTGTCTCCACATCCTTCTTTACTCTCCCTGCTTTGGGAATAAGCTTGCTGCAGATTGAATTTAAGAGTATTAATCAAAGTTTCACCTCATTTTGCCTGATATTGTCATGCATTTACTTCCAAACTCAATTGCTTCATCTTCTCTTCTAGTTTTGCATATTTCTTATTTATGTTTGCCATCTCTATATCCTTTTCCTTAAGCTTTTTAGATGCTGCTTCCTGAACACATGTCAAGATATGCATCTGAAGCCTTTGTCTCTTCTCCTTCACAAATTCCCTGAATCCCCCCTCTACACGAAGAGCCAAAAAGAAAAAATACATAAAGCAACATTGGGAACAACAATTAGTCAAGATATGCATCTGAAGCCTCTGTGTCTTCTCCTTCACAACTTCCCTGAATCCCTCCCCCTACACGAAGAGCCAAAAAGAAAAAATACATAAAGCAACATTGGGAACAACAATTAGAAAAGGAAAGGAGATAAATTAAGGAACTGATGAATTATAATTTCCACTAGAACAGACATGCAAAGCGACAATCTAAGCAAAACAAGAATCTTAATCTTAATCATATTGTATGAAGATTCTTCATTTTGGGTATCCTTGTTCACTTTGGATGGCTCCTCCCCAGGCCACTGCCAACATCTCTACCCTTTTTTGATATTCCCTTCAACAACCCAACTTGAAGAAATCTATCTACTCGACCAGAGGTGGGATGGGAGCGCACATTAAAAACTACAATAGCAAATTGTTTTCAGTTGTGGAAACAATTTTAAAATCTTTGCTCAAAAGCCTTAAAGCAGATGACCCTTTGAATTGACACCCTTTGAATAGACAGTTCAGAGGAAGAAGATCCTTCCTTGCCAATTGAAAAGTTGGCAGTTTTAAGGGTACTGAAAGCATCCAGTAGCTTAGCTCAATGACCACTGAGTGTTTTTAAGACTGCAATTGTAGTGAATAAAATAAGGTGAAATAATTAAAGAACATAGGTTGAGATTCATCATTTTGGGTGTCCTTGTTGGAGTTTCATGCACCATTTTTGCTGCTATCGCAGGTGGTTCCAAAGACAAAGGCTGTGACTGGAGATGCCAGGAATGTCCTTTGCAATGCCCTGAAGGACTACAATGCTGATATGCTAGTGTTGGGGCGTCGTGGAAATGGAACTATTAAGAGGTATTATTGCAAACCAGTTTTCTAGATTTACTGTTCACTTTGCATAGTAGTTGTACTTGTCATTTGCTATGTCGATTGCAGTGTTCCACGGGGACGCGTCTCCCCCAAAAAACCTCGCGTTTCCTAGAGGGGGACGTCTCGGAGACTTGGGGACTTGGGGGAGACATCCCCCCATCAAGCCACCACCAGCGCCACCATCCCACCACCAATGACGATGTCTCCAAGATGCTGCTAGGGCTTTGAGGACGTTGGGGTGTCCTCAAGACGTCTAGGGGACTCCTAGTTGTCTCCAAGATGTATAATTCTTATACTTATACATCTTTTTATAACTTTTTTTCAAGTACTATATGTATTTCCGCACCCTACCACCCCCTCGCCGCCGTCCCCTCGCCGTCCCCCTGCCGTTCCCAAACTTAGGCCCCCCGTCCCCACGTCTCGGAAACGCATCCCCTGACGTCCCCCCGTCCCCATCCCCAAAACCCCGTGGAACACTGGTCAATTGTCTATTCAATTTCTACTAAGATGTACTTGTCATTTGCTATGTCAATTGTCTATTTTATTTCTACTAAGATAAAAATCCATGAGTTATTATGAGTTTGGTTAATGATTTGAATCTCATAATTTACAGGTTGCTTTTTGGCAGTGTGAGTGAACATTGTGTTCGGCATGCACAGTGCCCTGTTGTTGTTGTCAAGAACCAGAAAAGCAGAGCTCAGTGGTAATACTATATTTGAATTTATCTTCTAGCTTGTAGGTGTTCAAATTCAGAGTTTTTCACTTGTCAGCTAGGATGTGGTAAAAAAATAGAACATTATCATTATCCAGATATTCCAGCTTTGGTTACGGTTTGAGCTTTAATGTTAATATATATAATGTTACTGTCAAACCTTATAAAAAATGAGATGCATACCTTTTTTAGAACGTCCGATGATTTTCTTGCATGGCAAGAACCTTCATAGAATGTTCCACAAGATCCTTGCGGGTTTCCAAAGCTTACAAACTTTATGGCTGATATATGCTGCCCCGAAGAACATTGTAAGTTAACTAGTGAGAACATTAGATTCTAGTTTAATGTATTGAGGTCATGTTGATTCAGTCCCACCGACAGAGGCAAGGGCTTCAGAGGCATTGGAGAAATTTGACAAATCCTTATGCAAGCTGCCTGGCAGTGCCACTTAACAATTAATTCCCACATTGTTTTTTGTGATTGATATACATCTATTACTAAGAGTATTTTGATACTTTTGTCTGTGCATAATTACGTGTTCTTGTTTGTGTTGGCTAAGACTCCAAGTGTAGTTGTCAGTCTGTTACATTTGGGGTCTCTGTAAGTCAAAGGTGCAAACCAACTGCAACTATAAATAGCAATATCAGAGCAAACATATGCCAAAAGGGAGGTATTCATGTCAAGAGTTACGTAACAACATATTACATGATGGATTTTGGTAACAGTGTAGCGCAGGTGTGGCAATGACTTGAAAAGTGACGAGGTAGGAATGACATCCATGATATTTGTCAACTTGCAAGTAAGATAGAGTTAACAGATGGGATCTAATAATGGGAGTCACAATCATGCATGGAGGACAATTAAAAAAGGAAAAGTAAACTGACTTCTTAAGGTAAAGTTAGTCTCTTAGGTCATTTCCAGGGTACACACCAAAGTGTATGAGACTCCACTTGCAGAAGTCTACAAGATGATTCTTTTTCCATTTACCTCGTATACTGTTCAAACTAAACCTAAATACCGTAACACCCTCTAGATTAGAACCTATGACTCCTCTATGGAGTGTACAAGGCTTCACCATTAGGGCCACTCAGGCTTTACAGTTACAGTATAATGATAATCAAATTCAGAGTAAGGAAACACTTTAGGCAATGATTCATCTAAGACAGAAATGACAAGGATGGATACTGCCATATCTAGCAATATCAATCCCTGCCTAGAGATCTTATGTGCGAGAAGTTAAACTTCATCTTTTCATTGGAGAATGTATTCATCATTTCCATGGAACCAAAATTTTAACGCAACTTCATTAGGGGGATTTGAGCTTAGATTTGTAGAACATGGGGAAATGAATTTAATGTGTTTATGGTAGAACTGATTATGAAATTCAACAATGTTATACAACAACGAAATTACATAGAGTTTGAGAGATGTGAGCAATTCTAATAGTGCAAACTCTCAAAAGTGAAAGTACCCCTTGCTGTTGCATTTTAGCCCTTAGTTTTCTAACTTGGTCTTGACAAGGCAGAGCCGGGTGGGCTATTTTTTTCTTTCTTTAGTCTAAATTCCCATGTCGTCTAAACACCCAAGAGGGAACTGGCTACAATGGCTTCTGTCAGCGTTGAAGAAGGGCACGAGACAAAGCAGAATGTCATTTCCTATTTTTTGTGGCTTGGGGAGTGTAGGCTGTTGTAGGTTTTGTAAATGAGGACAAGCACACAAAAGAAACGACAAAGGACAAAGCTGCTTAGAATGACATGTGATGGTATAATTGCCTTGGCTCACCCTTTCTCATATTCTCTACAGCCATAATTTTAGGACTTTTCCATGATTACATTTTGCAGTGTGCACGAGTCAAGACTATAAACAATGGAATGAAGTTCAAGTCCAACGACGGAGTTCCATCCATCATGTCCCTCCGTTTGGATGTGTGTGTTTCTACTGCCCATCGGCGGTGTTTGCCCGTCTCAGCTCAAATTCTCTCTTCTCATATTTAATAACCTACGCGTATTTTTCGTCTTTAATTTGTCGAATATTTGCATTAAACAGTAACTTTTAGCATCTGAAATCTGTCTGACGAAAAAATGAAACAGAAAATCGTAAAATGTTGTATTCTGTACTTTCTACTTCTCTCCCAAGTGATCTTTAGTCGGAAAAGAATTATAGCTTCGATTTTGTTTTTTACATGGCGATGATGTATTTGAAGTTTACAATTGAAAGAAATTTAAGTGCACTACATTATTTATTTAAGAAGTTAGTAGATTGGTTAGAAAATAAATCTTTATTGTGAAGTAGAAAGAGTATTTTATGAAATCATTCAAATGTTTTTTAATGGAAGGCTTAATATCATTTATAAATCTTTAAGGAAGATAGAGTTATCTAATCATCTTCTTTATAGTCAATTAAATTGAATTTATTATTAATTTAAAAATAATTTTATTTTTATTTGCTTGCAAATACTAAGTAGTTAGGTAAAATTGTTTCACGATTAGCTTAAAAAGCTTTTTATAGAAATATATAAAATTTATTTTTCTATAATTTTTTTTCTTCTATAAATTATAATCTTATTGTAATAATAGTTGTTCTAGTACTCATATACCTAAATCAATAAATAATAGCCATAAAAATTGATATTTCACAATTTGTACACTTAAATAATCTTTATAATTTATTATGTCATCATTTAAATTTTACATAATAAATATTTTTAGATTGCTTTTTCATTTCATTCAAGTATAATATAATATTTACCAATGATATAGGATGAGGGTGAGGGAGGGAAGGAGGGAGAGGGATGAGGGCAAAGAGGAGGGGGGAGGGTGAGGGAGGCAGGGAGAGAGAGGGAGAGGGTG
>CM021100.1:880829198-880912816 GCA_007115665.2 Sequoiadendron giganteum | reverse complement strand
TCTCATGTTACAGAATGTTTTCTTGGTTTGTATGGATTGTATATTTCATATAATGATCTCAAACTAGTTGGAGAAGTTAGTGATGAGAATCTACTTTCATTTACAATTTGTCTCATCAATTTTTACTGATATTTGTAAAAGTTATGGTATTTTTGGTAAAAGCTATCCTAAATGACTGATTTCTCCTATAATAGTCTAAAAGAAACACATGGTATAGATTTTTACAGTACAATAATTGTCTGAAACCAATTGGAAATTATGGATAAATGATTCTAGTTTCATCCCCCTTTTTTTTAATCTAATTTCATTAATTTTTGAAAGAGTTATGACGTTTTTGGTGAGATCAGGTTTGTGATAAAACTAGGGTTTCTAGCAAGCATTAAGAAAACTATATCTTTGTATTGTTTCATCCAAAAAAGCTCAAACTTGGTGAGAGTCTTATTTACATTGCTGCACAAGGCTCCTACAAAAGGATTTGAATTATTTGATCATTTTGGAAATATATGGAGGTTTTTTTGTGTCTTTTCATAGTAAATATTGTCATAACCCTTAGTGAAATGAGGGTTTAACAAAATAATGCATTTTAGAGTTGTTTGATGTAATGAACATTTGTATGCCATCAATATGCATGGTGATTAGGGCAACAATTTGAAAGTTTTGTGATTGAAGAGTTGTGTGAAATTGATGTATTTGTGATGGTTGAAGGTTTTGAACCCTTGCTCTACATCACTCTATCTCCCTCCCTCTCTCTCTATCTCCCTCTCCCTCCCTCTTGATCTCCCTCCCCATTACCCCTCTGTCCTCTCTCCCCCTCCCTTCATCTCCCTCTCCGTATTCTCCCTCTCCCTCCCTCTTGATCTCCCTCTCCCTCTCCCTCCTCTTATGCCTCCCCCTCCCTCTCCTCTCGTTCTTCCCCTCACCATCCCCCTCCCTCTCCCTCGCTCTTTATCTCCCTCTCCCTATTCTCCCTCCTACTCCCTTCCCATCCCTCTTTGTCACCCCATCTCTCCCTCTCCTTCTCCCTCTCCCTCCCCTTCCCCACCCAGCTCCCTAAGCCTCCCATCCTCTCCTCTCCTTCTTCCCTCCCCTCCATCCTCTTGCCTCCCTCCCCCCCTCCATCAACCTCATTCTCCGACTCACAGCCTCCTTCCTCTACTCCCCTCCCCCTGCCCTCCCGTCCCCCTCCAACTCAACCTCAGCCTCAGCCTCACCCCCTCCTTCTCCTCCTCCCTTACCCTCACCCACTCCCTCCCTTCCTGTCTCTCCCTCACTCTCACCCCTCTCCTCCCCCTTCTCACCCTCCTCACCCTCACCCTCCCGACCCGCCCCACTCCCTCTCCCTTCCCCCACCACTCCCTCACCTCCTTACCCCCCCTCCCCCTCCCTCACCCTCACCATCCTCCTCACTCTCCCCCTCCCCACACCCTCACCCTCACTCTCCCTCCATCATCCTAACCCCTCTCCCTCCCTCTCATTCCCCCACCCCCTCCTCATCCCCTCTACCTCCCCCACCCCCTTCCTCAACCCCTCTACCTCACCCTCACCCTCACTCCACCTCTCGTACCCTCACCTTCCTCCTTAGCCCCTCCTTCTCCCTCACCCCTCCTCGTCACTCCCTCTCTCCCCCTACCCCTTCCCTCTCACTCACCCTCACTCCCTCTCCCTCACCCTCACTCCCTCTCCCTCACTCCCTATCCCTCTCCTTCTGCATCTAAAGGAGTACATCATAAGTGTTGTAAGAGCACAAAAGATCTTCCAACATGTGAAACTTGTCATGATGTCTGGAGGTTGTTCAAACTATTTTAATTGTTGTTTTCATTGTTAACTTATTATGTATGCATGTTCACTATAACACTTCATGATGATACACTCCTTGTGATAATCTATGTGATAAATTGATTATTTATGATTTTTAACTCATTGCATTCATGGAATTGATTTTACTAAATGATCAATTGCTTGGGCTCTTACAACACTTATGATGTACTCCTTTAGATGCATATTTCCTTTTGGGAAATTATGAATGTGTTTCCTTTCTCAATGCCCCTCTTGAATGTTAAGGGGAAACATGCTGAGCTCAACTCTTGTGGGAGCCCATTTTGACACCAGATGCTATTATGTCTCTAGTAATGAATCAACAACATGATTTGTCCTATACCTGCATAGTGAATAAACATGTTAGATAAAAATAATAATAAATCTCAATGTTTCTTGTGATATTTCATTTTCAAGATCTCTTGCATACTTTTGATGTTTATTCAACCGATTAAATTCATTATGGGCAATGTGCTACATTTCTGTTGATATAACACATAGTGATGTTCCTATATGGAGCTCTAACAACTTTTCCTCATCATGATGCAGGTTCACTCAAGATCGAGAACAAGTATGGGGCGGCTACAACAAGATCAACCGAAGCCTAAAACCAAGAAATGATGGATATTTATTTTGTTATATGCTTCTTTTCTATTCTTCATCTTTAGTTCTATAGTCCATTCCCCATGATATGTTGTTTCATATACTCCCATGGCTTGTGTGGGACACTTTCTCTCTCTTTAATTTCCAATGAATATGAAAGCAACACTTTTGCAATCTTGTTCAATTTTGTATATCACTTTTTGCAAAATGTATGCAATGTTGTAATATGGAAAAATCAATACATAATAAAATAAAACAATGTTCTTTATATCATATGTACTCTCCTTAATGTTGCAATCATTGAATGGTAAACTAAATGCTCTCTTTTCTTGAAAACACATTGCACATTTAAAATTGAACCTTTTCTTTCAAAAACCCCAATACATGCAATGGTTTAATGAACTCAAATATTTTCACCTTAAAATGAATAAAATTTAATCAGCTCTACCAATTTGAGTTGTGGTGAAAATTTGGCAACAGTAAAAATGGTCAATTTCTTTAACATGGAGGTATAAAAGCAAATTTTACAGTAGCAAAATGAAAGAACTAAAAAATTTGCCAAAGAAAATATGAGAGAATTTTGAGGAAGAACCCTTAGGATAATTACAATTATTTCCTTTATAGTTTAGGCATAAGTTAGATAATGTAGAACCAAACACCAACTCAACTAGGATTATCAACCAAAAGAAAATTTGACTATATCAAATATAGATGTCTAGCTCCTTAATTTATGAGCTAAAATCCTGCAAAAAATGGCCCTGACATGCACACCATGTCACCTCATTGATGAGTCTTTAACTATAGAAGCAAAAACCCACAAGATCTACCATGAAATTTGGTCATGCATGGCCTTTAGTAAGAAATGGTGTTTGCAAAATACAAGGAAGCATGAGCATCATTTTTTCCATCAATGCAACATAAAGAATAATTGAAGATCTATTTATGTGAAATAATGATCAAACTAGACATCTCTATGAAAGTGGACACCTCTGATGATAGGATCAAATAACCTATAATATTTTGACATGCTCACAATAACTAACAAAAATATAGTGTTGACTATTGTTCAACATTGTCATATGCTAAATATTTGATATAAATTACCAAGTGTCAAATCCAAATACCTTGAAGAAGGAAACATCAGACTTGATTTTGGACCAAGTATCTTCTAGAGAAATATTTTGAATTGCCTTGTGGGGAGTGTGATTCTAAATATAGTTGGCATAATTGAATGCTTCAACCCAAAATGATGAGGTGATATATCATGACTAAAGAAAATAAATTTTATATCTACCTTATTGAACTATTCTTTCTTTTGGCAACACCATTTTGTTGACTAGTGTAGGGAACCAAATATTGATGTTGAATATCATACTCAACACAATTTCCAATAAAGGTTTGGTTCACATATATTCCCCCCGTAATATGTGTGTATTTCTTGAATAGAAGAACTTCACTTCTTCTCAATGAACATGTTGAAGGTCATGAAAGTGGTGAAGAAATCACTTTTGTGCTTAAGAAGGTACACCCATGTGTGATGGGAGAAATCATCAATGAGTTTTAGAATGTACTTGGTTCCTCAAATTGAAGGAGTTGAAAATTACATGAGGGTAAAAGTACAAAGTTTTGTAACAGTTTTATAAAGGAAACAACCAACATTGATCCAACCTTTAAACTTGAATCAATAAAAAGTGGATATATGTTTTGAATTTTAAAATTATGTAAACTAATAAATTATGTATTTTTTAGTATATTTTATGTTTGTATTTATTTAAAAAAAAAATAATAATAATTGCTTTTTATAAATTGACACTATAATATAGTTGTTGATAAAATATTGTAAAATGAAGTTACATGAGGCCTCATTCTTTATACATTCTTTTTCAAACTATCTTAGGTTCAACAACCTATTTACAAGAATAATTCTCTTAACACCTACCCAATTATAAATATGAGAAGACATAATTAAGAATATAATTCTAATGGATGTACTCACTTGGGATTTAAAACCATGTGATAGAATTATGACTCGGAGAACTAGTTAAGGATTATCAAACCATACAATCAATTACACAAACACCCATAATAGAATTGTTAGCATATTTTTATCCTTGGGATTAGAATAAAATAAGCTTAAATATTGTAAAAGGGGTTTTTTGTTAAAACAAGGCGTTAAAAGCAAAGTTTGTGGAAATTAATTTAAAATAAAGTGAAAGACTAAGTTTTGTTTGGGTGCCAAATAGTGAAAAGAGGAATTTTTATTTCCTTATGTCTCTTGAGCCACATAGCAAGGAGTTGTTAGGGTTTTGATTTGCTAGTAGTGAAGTGGTATTTCATGAAGGCAACAATAGAACCTATCTGGCACATTGAAGGGACCCAATGTTTTTAGGTGAATTTCATGAGGGAGGTTGGAGAATTTTGGGGGACTCATATAACTCTCATCCATGTTGCAGGACTAAGTAGAATCTATGGAACATTTCAAAAAAAGAATAGAGTTTAAGAATTCATACACCCCTTCCCCACATTTTATGTGGTATGCACTCTACACCTTACTTGTTCTATCAAACAATTGAGGGTTTTTATTAATCTATCAAAGGATCAAGGAGTGTTAGAGTTTTTTGAGCGTATTATTATATGGATCTTTTAAACAATATATAGGTTCACAATAGGAGAAACTTGAGAAACCCTATAGACTTCCATGCATACCGATAAGATTGATTGTGTATGTTTTCAAAGGTTTTGAACTTAGGTGCAATATGTAGGTCATTGCCATAGAATATCTTCATTGTGATTCTTCTTTACATATATTGCACTATAGCTTGAAACATAGCATTTTTACTTTTGAATGAAGACATGATGGCCATGTTATATTTTGGTATAATAGAATACCAGTGTAGCATTCACAGTTTTGGTTTCTTCAACCCTAATAGTTAATGGTTGTTCCCTAGGATATGCTTGTTTTCAAAAAATGGGCTAGGTTAGAGGGGTTTCTACACAATGAGTTTTTTATAGTCATGGGACTCTATGGTTGGATCTGAAGTTATAGAGAACAATAGGAAAAGTGGACAAAATGATAAGGTGCTTAAAAATCTCTATCAATTTTTTGTATGAAAACCCCTATCAAAGTATTAAGGTGGAATTTTCTATGCAAGATGGATAGTGTTCAATGGTATACAGTGGAAATATACATAAATAAACACTAAATGGGCAGTTACATGAAGGCCAAAAAAGAGAAAATGATAATGGTTCACCTTCCCAATTATCATAACTTGAATATAATGGTGAGTAATATTTTTTTGTATGGCATCATGGAGGCTAATCAATTGAAAATTGGTGGTAACAGTCAAAATTTATCATGGCATTTTTTATGAAGGCCAAGGGTGTACTCAAAATGATTTAAAAATAAATCAAAAATAGATCATATTACAAATAGTTCAATGGAAAAAACTGTCGATTGGTGCAAGTAAGGAAGGTGATAGCATCTTTCTAATGAAGGCACGGTATTAGAAAGAACAATCAAAAGGTATACACCTCAAGGCATACAAATGAGAAAACAATGTTTTGAATAAGCTGAGGTTATCCATGAAGCACAATAATAGTCCTATGAGCAGCAAGGACAATCATTTATGAATGTGATGAAGTTTCAATGATTGAGAATTGCCATTTGTTTTTTGACTGTGTGACTGAAATCAAGGCAGTCACTGTACAAAAATGTATTGGAGGAGAAATAGTCCAAGGTTGAGGGGTAGTCCAGTGACTAATATATGATTCAGAGGATGCAATTTAGTGTGAACATCAGCTTAGAAAAAAGATAACTGGCCTTCAATGAAGGATGCCAAATGAAATGTTAAAGGACAAGGATAAAATTTCTTGAGATAGTCTAGTCAAGAACCTACTAGGCTTGTAATTCCTTTATTGTTGTCAATTGGTGTTTTTCATCAACACTTGATACAAATGGACTGCGTATGCTAACTTCTATAGTTGTTGATTTAGATAAATTATGTAGCGCCCATCATTTGCATGCTTAATTGGATATGGTGCTAGTGTTGGTTTTTCTTATTTGGCCTTGAAGATATTTCATCAATGGAATTTGAATACTTGAAGCTATAGTAAATATGATGAGGAATCTAGGAGGATGTGTGATAGGCAAACCGGGGGCAAAGAATAAACTAGACTCGACTTGGTCTTAAATGTCAATCCATGGATCATAAGCTTGTGAAAGGTATCATGGAAATCTGCACAAGGACTAAGAGTCACGGGATGAGTGGTTATGAATGAAACCTATGAAAATAAAATTACAACAAATAAAAATAATTCAGGTGACAAGAACTGTCACTTCCTCGCAACATAAGCTATTTATTCTATTCATGAGATAGAAACTATGCAAAAATTATGATAGTAGATTCTGAAACAGAAATTTAATCAACAAATATCAAACATGAAAACCATATCAATTAATTCTACAACATGCAAATAAAATGTAGATCATTAATACACAATATTCATTAATATATATCAAACACAAAAATGCAATAATGCAAAATTGTAACTGATTGAAATCAAAACACACAAATGCATACTCTATAAAAAATTAAATATTTACAATCCATCAACAGTTGAAGAGTGGAAGCCCTTCCTCCCAATCAGTTGATGGAGATTAAGCTTACATAACTTCTAAAAGAGAATTCAAAGCATTTCTTTTGGTAATAATATTGAATATATTTTATTCCCTTTTGAATTTCTTAACTCAACTAATATTACATATGGGTATTTATATAGTGCAAATGCACAAACAAAACTATGCATGCAATTTATAAATCAACAGTGGAGGTAAATGGACTAGTTAAGGAAATATTTGTGCAGCCTCATGGATAATATTTCCTTAATAGAATGAGTCGATTCCTTAAAAATATAATAATGATGTTGTTTACTAACTAATTTCCCAATAATATAATAATCACACTTTGCTACCATCATAACAATATAACAATATAACCATAGCCTTTGGATTTAATGATGTAGAGAGGAAATATAGTGTTGTATAGTTGGCGAATAATTTGTCTTAGCTCGTGGCACACAGCTATAGGAATAAATATGTGGAATTGAAGTGAACCATGTAGAAAATGAAACTACAACAATAATCATGAGCCATATTCTTGTGAAGAAGGTGACAGGAAGTTCTTGTGTGACAAGAACTCTAATAGGAAATCTACATGCTGCAAGATATATTGTCCAAGGCTTAAAATGAAAACACTTATTAGTAAAGATAATCAATAATTAGTTTTTTAGTAAATATCACTCATATATATTTAATCATTTGCAATGAAAAATGGTAAAACATTATGATAAGATATGGAAATGGAATATGGGAATGGGATTGAAGGCATATGAAAAATGCTAAAATGAAGTATAAAATGGGACATAAATGGCTCTCATCAATGCTAACAGTTACTACTAAGAAATAACATAAGAATTTATGCAAGGTAGTGTAGTCAACACTTTTGAAGATACTTTCAAGTTGGGCATCCTTTTTCTTTCAAACATTATCAACCCTGTAGATCCATTAAAAGATCTTACTTATGAAGAATGGAAAGGTCTATGACAGTAAAGAGGACAACTTACAGAGTAGTGAACTATGTGAGATATAGAGGAAGATTAATAAAAAAACATGAGCATCTATCAAATCATGACAGTGAATGAAGAATGTAGAAAGGTTTTAGTGTGGCTTTCATATATGGAAACAATATAAAAATACCAAAGAAGAGGCTCAAGTGACAATCCATGAAACAAATAATTTACAAGAATAGTGTCAACCATTGAAGAAAGAGCCTTCCAAGAAGTCCTACAGTCATAAAGAAGACAGTCATAAGGACTGTAATAAGATGCATAAATGCATAGTCATAGGTTACTTGTCCATAAAAAAAGAAGGTTTTTGAAAGATAGTAATCTACATCTATGGTGGAAAATGGGAAGAAAGTGGGATATTGAGAATATGCACAACCAACAAAATCACAATGGATAATCCTTTAAGGATAATAGAAAGTGATAAGCTCATTCCAAAAGATGAATACTATAATTGAGGCTTTAGCAAAGGGGGTGGTTCTTGGTTTCTCTAAGTGTTAACTAACTGAGTCTTCAACAAGCACAAGAGACAATATTTTTGTACATGATCTTGGAAGAGAATCTTGGGTATTATTGTCCAACCTATGAGTGGAGTCTTGGATTTTTTTTCCTTAACTATGCATAGTGTTGATCAATTTTTACATGTTTTCAAGGAAATACATCAGAGGTTGGACAAAAGTGGATAGTCATTTATGATATATGGATAAAATACAACTACAAGGACAATATGAGTATAATAGAGTGGTTCCAAAGCAAAAATATTCATTACAATTCCATGGTTTCTTTCTTTAAAGCTACTTAGGGAGAAGCTATAAGAAATTGTTATCATGAAATGCATGTAATCAAGGACATGCTTGTTCCTCTGTATAAGGTTGTAGTCATATGTAAAAGGAAGAGCATAAAAGAGTTATAAAATGCTAATAACAGTGAATTTAAAATTAGAAGGATTGGTTTGTAGATGAAAAGAGTAAGGTGACAGTGATGTCCAGAGACATCTAAGATATAGGATGGAGACAAACAATTGACAGTGTTATCATGCCATAAGGATTATACACCAAGATCCTTTCCAAGGACAAAGAGTACATGATAGTGTATAAATTGAGGGTTTCTTGTAAAGGACATCAGATATGTGAATATGGCTACAAATTTGAAAAATAGAGTGAATAATACACTAATTTTCATAGTGGGTAGAGTGGATAATAATCATACTAGACAATGTGATCTTGAACTAGGGTAGTGAGCAAAGAATGTTGTCAAACTTCTCCATGAGGACCATCCAAAGTTGGTCAAAAGGCGAGGATAAGGAAATCCTTAATGAAGTCAATAAGTGTTGAGAGGCTTTCCCTTGAAGTTCTCCTATGCCTCTAAGAGATTTTTTACCATTTCAAAGGAAAACACATGCCCTATTATCATGCAATAGGTAAAGTAATCTTGGAAGTTTGGAGTAGTTGAGTAGGTTGTAGGTATATAGGGGGAACATACAAGTATCTAGGGGAAAGTTTTGAACAGTAAAGGCAAATACGGTGACAAGGAAAATAGTTGGAGTTTCTTGAGGATAGTTGCAGGTATATAGGGTACAATTTGGTGACTTGGACAAAAGTGGAGAGCATGAAGGAGGCATTTTAAAAGCAAGGTCAAATGGTCGAGCTTTCTTAACACAAGCTTATCTTTTTCCAATGCCATCTTGAAGTAGTTGGAGTCAAAATAGCTAAAGCAATTTTCCAATTCCTAAATGAAGATTGGCCCAAGTAGCTTGGTCAAAGTAGAAAAGTAGTGATCTTAGTTGGTCATAAAGTCTGTCCTACATTCTGTCCAATGTAGTATAGACACAAATCAAGCTTTTTCTCATTTTTGTTTAGTTCTTTTCACTTTTGGAAAACATAATTGTAAACTAAAACAAAGTTTCTTTCTATTTCTATTGTGTATTGTAGCTCATATTTTTCATTTTCAGACTAAAATCAAATATTTTGTAACACTTTCAAGTAAGAAATACAGATCTCAGATCATGTTTTTGTAAACACCTCTTCATTAATAAAATTTGAGCATCTTAGGCCTTCATAAGTTCTATTTTAATTAAGTGAATGAGGTAATTGATATCATTTTTTGTGATTTTCATTATAATCCTCAAATGAATGTCCTTTTTCTTTGTCATTTCAAAGTAGAGAGGGTATATTTATGTAGGTTATTACTTGTTTCAAAGTTCAAATAGGTGTTAGATTGTGACTTGAGCAACACACTTTCCTCATAAATTTGTAGAAAACATAGACCTTTCAATAAAACGCTTATACATAGATATGTCAAATACTAGTGTTGTGCACAAACAACTGAAACATTGATTACTTGTGTGAGAAAACAACACTTTAGGCCTAAAAAAACATGTTTTTGGTGCATCACCTCAGTAGGAGCTTAGATTTCATCTTCAAATCCTTTACTTCTATCCTTTTTCTCGGTAATACAATAGCTAGTCCATTTCAAGTGAGGTATCAGAGGAACCAACCTTCCCTAGAGTTTCTTTTCCACTTTAGGTGACCCACAGCTTGGAAAAGTCCCCATGTTTCACTAATAAACTAAGTTCTACAACTTTGCAAGGCCACAATATTGAGTGACAACAAGAATCTGATGATATAATAAATTAACAAAAATATGAATTATTAATTTATATAATTACATTTACTATCTTGTCTCAAGGGCTTACAACATGAGACCTCAACCTTTAATGAATCACACACACAACCATTGTATAGATTATAATCTTTTGAAAATTGATATGTGTTACAATACTCTTCACAATGTGCTACTAATGTTTTCCTTTCCATCCATCAAAAAGGGAATTTTCAGAAGCCCATATTCTAAAAAAAATAGCATTCCTAAAAAAGATAAGAAAGAGTAGATTTAGATGACAATGAACCTTGTGAGTAGTAGCAGATCGAATCTAAATAATAAGATAAGATAAAAGTAGGATTTTGACTGGGGTTTTTTCTTTACCTTAAGCCAAGAGGACACGTTACGTCTACATCCAATCATAGTATCAAACTTCTCCTTTTGTCCATCTACAAATTTGGCTCCATAAAATGTGAAACTTTCTATTGTCAGTAGTACCTATAAAAATATAGATTCGTAAACCATTCCACTACTCCTTATGCCACAACCTTAAAAATTAGATAATCAGAAAGAGAAATGGACATTTTGTGTACCTTGATTTTCCCTTTTTAATTTTGACAAGAGTTCCAACATCCACCACATGCATTTTCCAATGATGAAATATAAATAATATTTGATAGAGAAGAAATCTATAAAATGATTCACTAATAGTGACGACCCATCCATGAAATGGAAGACAATGTGGAACAAGTGTATAATAGTGATTTATGGATTTATAGTGAGCAGTGTTTTCTAAGATCAAAATGAGAATATTCTAGTACATGAACATGAAGTACCAGAGAAAGGTTACAATCAAGCACTTCCAAACCCTAGTGGAACAACGCTCATAACCTTTATGAAGGACAATTCCTTGTGTGTGTAAACACTTGACACTATGTACATCATCTCTACCATTGATAGTAGTGAGAAGGAAAAGATGAAAGATATGTAGGCTACTTCGAACAAGAAAAGCTCCATATTTATTAATGATCTTAGTAAAAATGTATAGCAAACCCCAAAATCTCTGCAACCTACAACAAAAACATGTCATGTATTAGTACAAATAAATTCAAAGAATAAAATTATCAAAATAAATATAAATGTACCATTAGTAGAATAATTGGTATGCTTTGATGGAAAATCCAAAAAAATAGGAGTCTAAATCCCAACAAATCTAATTTAAGTATGCTCATATCATCATTAAAACCATGCACATGGGAACACTAGATTCAATGAGCATCACTCTTGCCTATTTCAACTGGTTTTATTTTCTAATATCAACTATTTTCATTTTCCAAAGATGTGACCTCCAAGGATTGCAAAGGAAAGAGGAAACAATAGCATAAGTGTGATAGTTCCTAATAGTTTCATCGTAGAGCATAGGATTTTTAAGGCCTCTACCACCACTCGCATGATGTCCAAGAATTACAGTTCTCCCAATTCTCTCCATAATTTAAGAAGCCACATCACCACTTCAAATTTCCATCTCTCAAGCATTTCTCTCTACAACACATGGTTTTGAAAAATCAAAAACCAAAACAATTTCCCCTTGTTCTAAATCACTAGCATCAACCAAATTATATATACCTATTTTGTACTTACAGAGTTGCAAATGATAATGGAGGGCTTGAGATTATGGTTTGATAGATCAACCACTAGAAAATATACTTTGTCTCCATCACCATTCACAATCAACCACTAGCAAATATATTTTGTCTCCATCACAAGCATCATTCACCATCAAACTTACAAAACTAGTGGATTATTTTTTAAACTTAGCTTAAACCTCTCACAACCTCCCGCTCATTTTTAAAATTCTATATGTACTTTGTTTATCTCTATCTATCAACATTTTTTGTTTAATCCATTGTTCACATGCTATGATATATATAATATTATCATATGATATGGTTGTACGACATACCATTTTTTTAGGAGATTAGCTTCTCTTGTCATATTTTGTACTATTTATTTTATCAAATATGCATTAATTTATAAGACTTGAGGCTTTTGGATAACCTATACATTTTTCTATAGTTTTGGTTTGTGAAACTAGACCTAATTTTCAAGACTTTCACATCTTATAATATTTTAGTAAATAATTTATAAAACTATTTTATAGAGAACAAAGATAATAATGATTTTAATATTTAAAAAATGTTATTAGTGGTGAGTACGTGGCTTTATAATAGTGTAGTAATAGTAGTAAATGGTTGGTGTAGTAGTATCAATTTTTTGGGATAAACAACATCGTGTATTTCAAAATAGTGGTCAATTGCATAGAGACACAAAGAGAGAGCCATGATAGAAAATAGTGAATAGTAATGATAGAAGAGGAAATAAGGAAAACCAACAATTGAGGGTTTGCCTTGCTATAAATATATTGTAGTAATATAAATAAAAAATAATATAGATATAATATATGAATAATAATATATAATATAATAAATAATATAGATATAATATAATGTATATTGCATAATATAACATATGAAGAGAAAGTTAGCATTTGGAAATGTTAGGAAAATGTCACAAAATTTATGATATTCATGGACCAGTTAAAATTATGGTGGAGTCAAATCAAATGTTAATTTATTAATATTTATTGAGTGGTTAAGATTTCGGTTTTACCTTTGTTGGGTATTGGAAAAAAGCAATGATTTTGAAACCTAGTTCAAAAAGTAGTTTGCAAACCATTAGAAGAGTAAAATAATTTATTAATATTTATTAATATGTAACACTACTATTATTTATTATTTATTATATTATATTATATAATATATTTAAATAATATATTAATTCTCTTTATATATGTGTAGATGGAAAAGTGTATATGGAATAGTATAGATGGAAAAGATGGTGAGGTTTTGGGCTCCAATTGCACCTTGCAAGAAAACCGCTTCCAAGTGCACTTATGAGAGAATGACTTCTAATTACACTTATAAAAAAAAAATTTCAAGTGCACTTGCAGGAAAATAACTTCCAATTGTACATATGGGAAATTCACTTCAAGTGTACTTGTAGGAAAATGACTTCCACCTACACATACAACAAAACCAATTCCAAGTGGAACTGTGGAAAATCCTTTTCAAATACACATGCAAGAAAAGAACTTCCAACTACATGTGGGAAAACCATTTCCAAGTGCACTTGCAAGAAAACCTCTTCAAATTGCACTTGTGGGACAATAAATTCGAACTACACTTGTGAGAAAACCCCTTCCAACTACACTTGTGGGAAAACCACCTCCAAGTGAATATGTTGTGCTAGGAAAAGCAAGTGAACCAATTTTAATCTAGTTGAGTAGATGAAACCTATTAAAAAATATCCTACTCATTTCAAGGAATTTTGGGAAACTTAAAAAAATGACAGGCTAATTTTAATGCTCTTTCTATCTATGATGGAATTTAGACCATTTCAAAGAATAACTTTGAGACACCAAGGACTTTTCAACTTTGAAATGTAACCTAAAACCTAAAAAAGAGGGGATCCTCATTTTTCTAAAAGAAAAATGGGTCATACCATGAAAAGGCACAACATTAATTAAAATAATTTGTGTCATGTTTCACTACTTGTATCTTAAATGTATTAGGTGACATATCAATACTTTCCAAAAGTTTGATGTTGAAAACTATAGATACACTTTGTAGAGAGGTTAATGTTAAGTAAACCCCTTTGAAATAAGGAACTCATCAAGGAAATCCTACTTATATACAAGAGAACCTGCTTTATGCCATTCCTATAAGTGCACTTCAAAGTGGCTTTCTCATATGTGCACTTGAAAGTTGTTTTCCTTCAAGTGCACTTGGAAGTGGTTTCTTGCATGTGCATTTGGAAGTGGTTTTCTCGTAAGTGCACTTGGAAGTGGTTTTCCTACATTTGTAGTTGAAAGTGACAATTGTAATTGATTTAAAAATTAGGTTTCACCACTTGATTGATGATGCCACCACTCACTAATATAGAAAAAACAATAAACTACTGAAAAAACTACTAAAAACTGCTTATAAATGACTACAGATGGCCAAGTTACCACTAGTAGTTCATTGCCAGTCATATATAACGCAACCAGATTGATTACTAAACCATTTTTAGTCATTTATTGGTTGTTTTGATTGATCAATTTGGTAGTATATTTAGTTTTTGATTTAGTCATTCATTGTTGTGATTTTGTCACTTATTTAGTCACTTTTTTTCCATTGATATATTTAGTCATTGATTGTTGTAATCTGGTCACTTATTTAGTCATTTTTTATTCACTTATATATTTAATTGGTCACTTAATTATTTGTTGATTTAGTCATTGATTGTTGTAATCTGATCACTTATTAGTTGTTGATTTAGTCATTGATTGCTATAATTTGGTAGTATATTTAGTCATTTTTATTCACTGATTTCACTAGTCATATATCTAGTCATATTTATTCACTATTCGCTGATTTTTGTCAATTGGTAGTATATTTATTCAATTTAATTATTAATTGATGTTAATTAGTAGTATATTTAGTCATTTTAATTAATCGATATTTGAGGATTTAAGCATAAAACACATAAATACACATCAAGAACACAATAAGATAGTCATTAAGAAGGAAAAATTGCTGAACTTTATTAATAAAAGAAAGGTGTTCTAGTTATAGCTTACAAATAGACTATTATAATTGTTATTTTTAGTCACAAGACTGAAAATCTGAGTTACATATTGAAGAGAAATGACTGTAAGAAAGAAAATTCTCCAAAAGACTTCTGCAATGATGGAAACACATGCTTGAAGCCCTTCAATGTGAGCACATGCACCTTTCATCTCTTAGAACTTCTACAATGTGGGAAATCTTCCTGGAGAAAGCTATAATGTGTAGAATCCAATGAGAGTGTTGATCATGTCCCATATATGAAGATCTCTCCTTCAATGCAATCAACAATAACATAGCTAGAGTATTTCCTCCTTTATATGCAGTGTGCCATATGATATGACAACAGGGTGCTACCTTTTTTTCCATGAATGAAGTTGTGCCTCAATACAACCAAAAAAAATTAATATTAGTCTCAATTTAGAAAGAATAAAATTGCATTGTACATATTGCAAGTTTACAAAATAAAGTCCAAATACAGCAAAAAGATAAATCAATTAAAAAATTGTAGTCTTGTCAACAAATGCCTTACACAAAGTGTTCAACATAGGCCTAAAATATGCATATTGAACCCTTGATTTCAGAACCTTTTTCAAATTTTAAGAAAGATGATATGCAAAGATTATAGAATGAAGTTGACATTATAGAATGAATGCTATCAACACTAACCATACTAGAACAACATTATCAACAAAAATTTCCTGGAAACCAAGCCCAAGAATGCCATCAAACTTAATTAGACAACAAAAATGTCAACCCTGGTTCATGTGTTGTTTGAGTAAAGACCTGCACCATGGAAGAATCCATTTATATATAAATTCCAAATTAAGTTGATGAGAAAATATCTTTGATATCCAACTAGGAAGCCTTAACATTAAAAAATTACTAACTTGATGTTTCACAACAAGTTTCCCAACTATGAGATCATATTTACTTAATAAACAAGATATTGATCCACTGCCATATTGAATCTCATGGGATTCTCCTTCACAAACAAAAAATGATATATATTAATTCTTTACCAACTTCCTTAATATCCGCATGTAAGCAGACTAAACTAAGTGAGGTTGGGGGTTTGAAGTAGAATACCATCTTCTTGGTATGTTCTTGACTTTGGTGATTCATCTTCTTGGTATGTGCTTGACTTTGATGACTTGTAGCTTTGAATGAAAATAGAAAGCTAGCTACACTGTAAAATCATTGTTACAAAAATAACCATAAAATCCTCTTTAATTAAAATAATCCTTCTAGATATTTTAGTTAATTTCTAAGAGAGCTAATTTCACTATCCAAACCATCAATCTATTTACTGTATAGAATTTCCTAGAATTCAAAATTTGAATGTAATGAAACTAACCATAATTACCAAAGATTTGACACCAAAACGTAGTACAAAATGAATTTTTTGATAGAATGCCTCAAAGAGATGCCATTTCATGGAATGAAATGATATGATTGCAGAATATGCACAAAATGGATTTTGTAAGGAAGCTCTAAAAATCTTTGAATTAATGAAGCACTCTGGAACACCGACATTGTAAGCTTTGCTTGTGTTCTAGATGCATACAATCATGTAGGTTTAGTGGATGAGGTTTTCTCATACTTCACACATCGATAACCCTTATTGCATTACATATATAGTTAATCATTAGGTGTGCATGGTTGACCTCCATGCCCATGCTAGCTATCTTGAGGACACCCTAAACATTATTACTAAGATGCCAATTAAACCTTTGGTTCCTGTGGATCATATATGAATATAGGTTGAGTATTCCAACAACATTGATTCTTTAGTTGGATCCCAAACATGCTACAACTTATGTTCTCTAAAACATCTATACAAAAGCGGGAAGGTGTGGTGAGGTTCAAATAGTGAGGAGATTGATGAAAGATAGAGGAATTAAAAAGATACCTACATGTAGTTGGATTGAAGTGCATAAATGGGTACATTATTTTTGTGTAGGAGACATATCACATCCACAAACATGGTAGATCTATGCAAAACTAGAGAAATTGGCTTGGCAAATGAAGGTAGCAGGGTATTTCCAGATTCAAGACTTTTACTCAATGTTGTGGAATATAAGGAAAAGGAATCATTTATCTGCCACCATAGTGAAAAGTTAGCAATTGAATTTGGTTTGTTAAACATGGCTCCTGGTACAACTATTAGAGTTGTTAAGGACCTTTGAGTATGTTCTAATTTTCACATTGCATCTAAATTCATCTCCAAGATCATTGCAAGGAAATTGTTCTAAGAGGTGTGAACCATTTCCACCATTTTAAATAGGGACAATGTTCTTGTGGAGAATATTGGTGATGCTAAATGAAACAATCTAAAAAATAGGCTTACACTATAATAATTTGCACTACATCAAATATCTAGTAATAACGAAGCGACATCCATCAAAGCATAATAGCAAGGATTTTGTTTGTCATATGTTGTAGTTACAAGTGCCTTGCTAGACATACATGAAAATGTGGAAGCAATATACACAAGGCAAGCAAATTGTTTCAAAAAAATGCCTCAAAGAAATGTGATATGTCTTTTTATAGTTTAACTATGATACTGCACCATTTTGACATGATCTTTACGGTGATGTGGGATGTTACCACTACACTGCACCATTATTGCTCGACCTTCACAATAATGCAATATGTTACAACTACACCATACTATTATTGCTCGGCCTTCATGGTAATGTGGGATGTTATCGCTACACTACACCGTTATTGCTTGACCTTCGTAGTAATGCAGGATGTTACCACTAAACTGCACCGTTATTGCTCATCCTTCACGATAATGTGAGATGTTACTGCTACACCACACCATGTCTTCTTGGCTCTCGCGGGGATGCGAGAGAATTATTTGAGTTACCACCATACTACACATTTATTGCTTGACCTTCGTGGTAATATGGGATTTTACCACTACACCGCACTGTGTCTTCTTGGCTCTTGTGGTATGGAAGTATTATGAAACTTATCACAATAGTCTTATGAAACTTGTCACAACCATCTACTACCTTGAAAAAAGAGTCTTATGAAGCTATCCTATAGGGATGGAAGTCCCAAGAAACATGACAATGGTTACACCAATAAATAGCTAACTAGAAACCATGAATTTTCAATGCATAATGGAGAATATACAGAGTTAAGTTAGTGAGCAAACATCCTTGGAGAATTTTCATCAAAAGTATGAAAATATAAGAGTTCATAATAGAAAATCATATACCCTCAAAGACCTAACAATCATAATAGACCTAGTGATAGCTTTCAGAGTCATGAGAATAAATTCATAAGAGAATATATGCAAGAGCATTGAAAGACACTAAGATGGAAGGGAAGTTGGTAGAGTTGAAGAATCAGACCTATAGTGAGAAGGTAGGGAGAACAAAGTAATTTATAGTCAAGAGCATCATGACAGTTTCTTAGGTGACTATATTTGGGTAAGGATAGAACTTAGTGACAACATGACCATCAAAACAATAAGGATACTCAAAACCCTACCAAACCCTAGGGCATTTTTCATCACCTTGTAGAGATCTCAAAAACACATGGAAATATTTCAAAGAGACTAAAATCATCTCTATTTTTTATGATCACAAAAAGTAACAACAATTTAGATTTACAAGTGATGAAAAGAAGTACATGGAAAGTATATTATGTTGAATTTATTTTTATTTTTAAAAACTTAACCATTAACTATCCAATACAATCTAACAAAATGCAAATATACAATGAAATATTATTATTAACAAAATGATAATTTTAATAGTTATCTTAAGGTAGAAAAAAAATTGTGTAAGTGAAAAATAACACCCTTGGATTATTCTGAACAAATAACATTTTCATTTACATCATTTTCAATCAATAGTTTTTTAGATCCGCCCAGTTGTACAAAAATCAAATCAAATCTACAATTATCTAAAAGATCCGAAGGTTTAAAAATTTGATATTTTTAGATCTATTCTTGGGTGTATCCTACAAAATTCATCATAGAAGGATGGGTCATCACCTCATTTAGACCTAGATGTTGAACCGCCTTTGTTGTTTCCATAGAATGCAAAATAGGCCTAACAAATACTGGGAGAAATAACCTTGTAAAAACACAAAAGAAAAAGCTAAATCAGTAGTAATTTACTAATTTTCTTTCAACTTCTCTGTAATCATTTTAAGTACTTGATTCTATTGTACTTTAAAGATTTATAATATGAAGTTTAGCTATTAAATTAGCTAAATAATTTTAAGTTATAAAACTGATAAATAGGCTTTAGCAATTAAAAAAAAATCCACTTCTAATATTTTAAATATCTTTACTATATCTATTTACTATTGTTAGAGAGTTGAAAACTGTTAATTGTCCTTTTCACTATAGGATTGAGAAAGGAAGAATACTGTCAAACAATGATTGAATCATAACAAAAACTAAAAAACAAATGAAAGTTACTATCAAATGGTGACAAAGATTTATCCTCTAAGTCATTTGCACATGGTGATTGAGAACATAGTGAGTAAGAAGTAAAAGAGCACTAGATCATAGCACTAAAAAATGGTCATGAGTTATGCAATGAACTTCACTATTCTTTTGATCATAAAGGAGATTGAGATAATAACCAACATATTGATGTGCATAGAGAATGTTCATGGAGTGCAAACTTCCTTACAAAGAAACTACCACAATAGAGTTTGAAAGGAATTGCACTTGCTATTTTCTGTTGATATTGATATGTTCTAACCTGTAGTTAATTGTTGTAGCATAATAGATAGGCTATATAGTTTTTCATATACCATTTTTTCAAATTCGAAATTGCTATACCTTATTCTAGGAACAAATCACAGTGGGAGTCTATACATAAGACACCATTGTTTCAAATTCAAAATTGTTGGCTCTTTCACAATTGTTTGCTTCATTTATTTGATCTAAGACAACCTGTTGTATAGAAGATGCTCTCAAAATCATAGTAAAATCCTTTATTCTGGGATGATTGTTCAAAATCTTTCCCATCATAACAATGAATAAAAGCATTAGTCATTAACCTAAACTTTGCAAGAGTTTCATCAAATTTTACTTTTCCACTCTCTTTTCCATTTTGAATTCTATTCCCAATTTCATCCATGAAGAACTTCCTCAGCCTATAGATCTTGGTGTTAACCATAACTTTACCAGGTGTTGAGGATAGCTTTGTGTTTTTACCCAAGAAACAATTGACAAAATTTGGCCTTACCAGATATTTTGTCAATTGTTTCTTGGGTAAAATCTCAAAGCTATCCTGGACACCTAGTAAGGTTATGGCTAACAACAGGATCTATAGGCTAAGGAAGTTCTTCATGGATGAAATTGGGAATAAAATTTATAATGGAAAAGAGAGTGGAAAAGTAGAATTTGATGAAAATCTTGCAAAGTTCAGGTTAATGACTGATGCTTTTATTCATTGTTATGATGGGAAAGATTCTAAACAGTCATCCCAAAATAAAGGATTTTACTATGATTTTCAAGCATCTTCTATACAAAATGTTGTCTTAGATCAAATAAATGAAGAAAACAATTGTGAAAGAGCCAACAATTTTGAATTTGAAACAATGGTGTCTTATGTATAAAATCCCCCTATCATTTGCTCCTAGAATAAGGTATAGCAATTTAAAATTTTAAACAAGGGTACATGAAAAACTATTTAGCCTATTTGTTATGCTACAACAATTAACTACAATCTAGAACATATCTATATCAATACAAAATACTAAGTGAAATTCACCTCAAACTCTCTTGTACCTAAGTATGATAGCACCTGAGCTTCTGGTGTTTCTAGATAGAACCTATAGCAGAAAAGTGTAGTCTCCATGTGAAGGAACCATCTTCGGAGCTCTTCCCTAAAATCGGGGTTGAAAACATTAGAAGAAAAGAAATAAAATAATTCTAAAGTAACAATTTATATCAAGCCAAATGTCAAAAAGTATAATTAAAAAGACAAATCCTTACAATTGGACCTCAAATTGGACAAAGAAGATTTATGATTTTATCTTTAGAATGTAGAAATTTCTCTATCAGAGCTTCACGACCTCAAATTGGATCTCAAATTAGACCAATAATATTTATGATTTTATCTTTAGAATGTAGGAAATTCCTTTGTAAGAGCTTCACGAACTCAAATTGGATCTGATATTGGGCCAATAGATTTATGATTTTATCTTTAGAATGTACAAACTTTCTGTATCAGATATTAAAGATCTCAGGTTGGATGTGAAATTGGACCAAAACATTTATGATTTTATCTTTAGAATGTAGGAACTTCCTCTATCAGATATTTGGAAATTCCTATACTCAAATTCCAAAATTCCTATACTCAAATTCCGCGTTTGAGAGAAAACACCAAGAAGTGTTCAGGCCAACTGAGAGTACTCTCCAACTTGGTTATGTCACTGATAGCAATCCAAGTTTTCCTAAACTATCCATAACGGAATGTTGCATCATAATATATTCTTCTTGCACATAAAAATTCCACATATTAATCTTGAATCTCTTTTCTACTATTTTGTCCTTTCTGACAACATGTGTTACAGTCTGGCATCTCGGTGGTTGTTTACTCAGTTGAACTGCTTCGATTTTGATTGGCATATTTACTTCATTTATGATATTATCTTTGGTGACACTGATCTCTTGAATCCATGTGTAGATCTCAGTTAAGGAATCTTGATTATAGGTTTATGTTCCACTGATCAGGTGACATGTTTCTGATTTGTCAATTTGTGCTACAGTGATTCACTTGGTTATATGATATTGGCATGTTCAGTGTTCTACAGGTTTATATGTTTTGTCTTGATTAGTTTCTAGCATCATGAAATTGTTAATATTTTTTATCTTCTTCAGAGTCATATTACTCTATCCTCATTCAGGTAATTCTCTCTGGTTCTTGGTGCTTGGGTTTATAAGATGTAGTTTGCTTTTTGTTTTAAGAAAACCCTATTGGGTTTCCTTAATTAACTAATAATGGTTTGGGTATATGACATAAGATATTGAGTCATGGGCTCATGGATTTTTTGATATTCTGAATTTGGCATGGGTGAAAGGCATTTTGAATTTAGCATGAATAATAGCCTTTATTATTCTTCATAGGTCTTTGGGTATACATGACATTATTATGGTGGCAATTGTTCTTGAACATTGGAAAAATTGTGATCATTCCTATGCATATGTTTCAATTTCTTGGTCAACACAAGTCCAGGCCTTAAGGTTGAAAATAGGTATAAAGTTTTTGATTATTATTTATGTCACATTGGAAGTGACTTGGTTTTGATTATTTGGAATCAAACATGTCTTAGGCAATCGACATTTGATATGTAAAGTGGTCATGTCAAATTATTCAAAGCATCATTTGATCGATATTATCACTTTGACAATAATTGGAAAATGGTAATAATGTCGGTCGGCATGCAAGTCTTCGCTCAGTTCATGGATTTCAAAGGACATTATGAGTTTTTGATTTACTATGATAGTCCTTTCAGACTTCAAATGTTATCAATCTTGGTAAAGGATTTCGGTTGTTTGCTTTGGAAGGTTAGGGCAAACACTTTAACATTTCTTTGCTCATGGGTTTCTAACCCTATTCTGGTTGCCACCATGGAAACCTGATCACAACCATTTCACTATGTTATTTGTTGGCTTTCTGACCTTCTTAGACAGTGTATGGGAAAACTTGAAAGACCATCACCATGGTCGACTATTATGTCAGGCTCCTGTGATCGGGTAACAGCTTGAAATAGAAAAATGCACGGGTTGCTCAGCTACTCTGTTGATCTGGTAAATTGCTTCATGGAAAAGTCTCTTTCGGTTTTCTCAAGTATTCATCTATTTATCTTTGTAGAATCGTTACCTCCACTAGAAAGGTTAATTAGATATATGTGTTTGCTTCTGTATGGAGGTTGAAGAATTGGTTTATTCTTTTCTTGGTCAGAACTAAAATGATTTCACATGCTTAGAATTGCATTTCACAATAGTTTTACTATATCTGAATTATGAGATAGTGGTTTTTGTTTGGGGGAAATCATGAAATCTTTGAATCTCTTCAGTTTCTTACCTCGGTTCATTTACAACTATTCTTGAAAGCATGATTATATGATTTCAATTATAGAGCATTTTTTTTTTTTAGTTACGTTACTTTAGCAGCAGTTTCAATGGCTATTATTTTCATGGAATATGTATTGTTGTAATGTTGGTTCGTTAAGCACTACTTGTGCAGGATACTTGAGAAGGAAACCTTGGGTATTCAACTATTTTTTTATTTTTGCATGTTGTTTGGGTATTCTTATCAGAAAAATTTCTACTTGCAGATCTTTCCCACAAGAACTCTAAAACATCTAGCTATGTTGCTTGACTGGAAGTTGGTAACCTGATGATCACCTCTATTTTTTTTTTTGAAATACAAGATACTATTATAACCGAAAAATGTATGAAATGTTGAAATCTGTAAAAAGAAGAAAACAAAGAGATTAGGGTTTCAAGAATCTAAAAAATTATAAATGTGAAAATAGGGGTTATTATTTTTTGCTGTAAAAATTGAAAGAGAGTGTTAACTATTTGGAAAGAACCATGAAATATGTATGAGAAAAAGTGTGAGAACATATCACTGTGAATGTATTAAGGAGAATTTGAGCATTGAGATTGAAAATAAAATATATGAGATATTTCCTCAAGCTATCTTAAGGCTTGAAAATGGGTGGAATTCTGAAGTTTCATTCTTGACATTTGAGAATTGTAAACATTGTCTATCAAGAGGCACTTGACATAAATCAAGGAAACAGAGAGATCCTCTATATCATTGTATGTTTTCATGAAAACAAAAAAGGGGTTGGTGCTCCTTGAGATTGGTGTCTCTAAAAAGAGGGGTTGGTCCTCCTTGAGTTGGTGCTCAGAAATCAACCTATGAGGCATTGTCAAAAATGATTATTGAAATGAAATCCTGAAAAAGGCAGCAGGATAAGGAGTGGTTTTTCTACCCCAGGAGGGTTTTCCACTTGACATATCTTGTGTTTATTTGAGTATATGTGGTTCATTTGATTCAGTGCATGAATGCTTTAAAATTCTATGTTTCACTATTCTCATTTCAGTTATGTGATTGCATTCAATACATGAATGAGTTTATAATTGATAAATGAGAGCATACACTTGGTTTATTTCAGTTTTAGTAAAATTTGTCAAAACAATTAATGACACTGATTCACCTCTTGTCTTTTCACTCCAACAATTAACCCCTTCTATATAAAAAATTTAATCATCATAAACCATAATTAATAAATTATTTCATTTTCAGAAAGAAATCGATGCCATTTACTATCAAAACAAAAGTTGTATAAATCAAAAAATTCTATGAAGCCTCCTAAATGTAGCTTAAAGCAAGTTTACAGGATGGGTTTCAACATAAGAAGCTTTTTGCTACAACTCTCAATGAATGTATTATAAGTAGAAAACAAAATTATTCACACTCTTCGAAGTAATGCAATCAAACATTTATTTCAGAAGTATGTTAGCAGTCCAGTTAACTAAAAGCGATTACCTCTTGCTGTAATAAAAATCCTATAACTCTGGTTGATATGCAGAGTGGTTGTGTTATATCAATTATGTGGTTCATTCAAGAACAACCCATGTTTAATGGGCTATTCTAGAGAGTGATCAATATTTTCTAAACCTTATGAATGTTACTTAAAAGTGTATAGCTTAAACTACAAACCAAGTTTATTACATACTTGAACTCAATCTTGGGTTACCACAAACTATAATAATGTGATATTCTAAGAACCATTATGGAAAGTATTAAACCAAAACCCATGCTATATAGGATACATTTCCCTGATCAAGTTTACATACCTTAATGATCAAACACAAGCTTCCCACACACTCTAGGATACAATCCAAGATCATACCACAACCCTATCAAGACAACTAATTTTCTGACCCAATATTTAAGGTTGGCTTTTAATACCAACAAAAGAACTAGTAAGAGAATGACTAGGGTAAAAAACCTAGGCCTCCATAGAAATATAAACCATAACTCTAGCTGATTACTGAGGTTGCAATACCAAAAATATTGAGACCTTGTAGCCAATAAAAAAATCTTGCAATCTAAAGATTGTAGCTAATAACAAGAACACTATGTAGCTCAGTGACATTTATAAATGCAATCTAGGTAAGAAGAATGACAATCACTTGAGGTGTGATAGTCAAAAAGAGGTTGAGTAGTGACAAGATAATAAAGCTCAAACCTTGCATAGTAAAGTGAATATTTTAACAGTGAGTTTCCTTACGCCCTTGTTGACCTTAAGGGTTTTTCAAATGCTAGGCAAATGCAATCAGGGAATGACCATCCAAATGAATTAATAGTGGTAATCGCGGGTTCCATGTTTTTTCTTAGTCATTATATAATGGAGGTAGTGGATTGCATGTTTGAGCAGTGTTTTGAGACTCGTCGAAGATAGGAGAATAGTGAATAATACCTTGTGGACTATGAAATAGAGATAATGAGGTTGAAGGATCTTAAGACCCATAATACCATGAAACAATGAGTCCACTGTAGTAAGTAAGTAGGTAGTCTATAGGGCATAGTTTGATTTTATTGAAGGATTCTCATGAAAGGAATCTTCAAGTGACAGTGAGTGAGTTATTTGAGATTGCAGTTGAGGGTGCAATATCCATTCTTAAAGGTAGTTAGCAAAGCAATAAATGTGTAAGCAAATCAAATCATACATAGAAAATAATTCATAATGTTATATTGCATAATGTCTTGAGTTTGAAGACAATGTATCTTGATGTAAGTAGTGACCTTATTGGTCAATCAATGGCAACCATGATTTTAAAACATGTTATTGTGCTTATGGAGGCAACATTTTAAGCAAGGCAGTGAGTGGTGGTTTGAAATAATGGTAGGTATGAAGGACTTTCTTTATATGCATACTATGAAATCTACCTTAAGAAAATGTTCTTAGAAGAGATTGAAGGTGGACTATGGAACTCAAGGGTTACCATGACAAGGATTAAAGCAAAGACTGAGATCTATTTAAAATCCATTGTCATGAAGATATTAAAGATGCCACATGAAAAACCCTAGTAGCTAGAGTAATAAATATAGTGCCAAGGAGGACAATGTGTTGGGGTAGATTTAGGAGATCTCCACATTATCTAATCACAAGAAAATACATCATTTATTTATCTTTTTAAATTAAAAGAAGTCATTTTAAACCCTATATAGGATACATTGATACTTCAAACACATCTAATTTATTTTTTAAAATTAAAAGAAATCATTCTAAACCCTATATATGATACATTGATACTTCAAAAGAATCTGATTTATTTTTTAAAATTAAAAGAAATCATTCTAAAACCTATATATGATACATTGATACTTCAAAATCATCTGAAGTAATTTGAGCATTCTAAACCCTATATAGGATACATTGATACTTCAAAAGAATTTGATCTATTTTTTAAAATTAAAAGAAAACATTCTAAATCCAATATAGGATACATTGATACTTCAAAAGCATCTAAAGGAATTCGATATTATGCAAATATATGTCAATTAAATACCCGGATTACAAACAGTAGCATGAACAATGTAACCCTTATTGAGAAGAGTGGGAATGAGATAAGAAACAATGAATCCTATGACTCTTGTCACACACATCTCCTTACCATTCTCTATCATTCTTTACTAAAACACGTCTCCATTTTGGCAGGCTATGCCTAAAAATAAGGTTTTAATGAAGGTTTTAGAGTATGTTTATTAAAATGAAAACTCCATTTTGCCAGGCTACGCCTGAAAATAAGATTTCGACGAAATTTTTAGAGTATGTTTATTAAAGTTTTAGAGTACTTTGGTGGGCTATATTCTTGATTCCTTAAATAATTTATTCAAATGGATTGTGACTAAATAAATTACTAACTATTTAGTCATTTTTATTTATGTGACTAAATAATTTTTAGTCAACGACCAAATTAGTCATTTATTTACTCATTTATAGCTGAGTTGCAAACAATTAGTAGAATTTAGTCATTTTTAGTTGTTGTGACTAAAAGTTTAGTCACCTAGTCATTTATTTGCCAAATTCTACTAGTGACTTGATTATTGATGTCATCGCTTATGAAGTCTCCTAACCCATCTAAACTATTGGAATGGATTTGATTGATATGTGGAAATTGTACACTTATGAAGGTATCCAAAAAGCTGCCAATAATGCTTAAGTTTTGGGTACATATAGATATATCCTAGTACTTAATGGATGTCCAAAATGCATGAAGAGTTGGAAAAAGTTAAAGGAATATGTGCTATTTGAGATAATTTGATCAATTTATAGCATGCTATATACTATTGTTAAGTTTCTAGGGCATCAAATATTGTGTATTAAATATCTAGAACTATGTATTGTAAAATAACCAATAAAAAATTCTCACTGTATTGAGTAACTTGGAGTAATTGTCTATTGGTTGGTTAGTTGGAAGAAAAGTTTTTTTCAATTTTAATTAATTATTATTACAAGTAAAACATGCTTCTAATATAATAGGGTAGACTTGACTAGACAATTGATTGACACATTTCTTTTAAACATTATCCATAGAATATTTATTTATACTATGGGAAAGCAAGTGGCTTATATTAATTACTTTAACTATTAGAAGAGATGTCAAATTTAGTTACACGTGAGCATTATTTTTCTCATTTAAGGTATTTTTTTCTCTCAAGTGCTTTTGTAGTTCCCTATTTTTATTTTTCATAGTATTATCTCTCTAATACTTATTTAAAAAAATAATGTTGATATAGTAAAATTGGATTGTGGGTTTTGTTGGTGATATATTATGTAATGCCCCGCCAAGTAACCTTAAAGGAAGTTGCAATTAACATCATAAGCGAACCAATTTTTTTTTATAAAGTGCATTTAACATACACATTCACTTACTAGTTAACAACAACCTTTAAGGCTACAAGGTTAGGATTACATGAACCCACACATACATATTACATATAACCATAGCATTATGAACTTTATGATATAAACATCATACATCATAAGAATACCACATAACATAATAAAATAATCATCCAAAATACAATCTCATAAACATTATCTTAATCCAATAGTTACATCACTCATTCCTAGAATGAGACACTAGTACAAATGTATTACAATTACATAACTCCACCTCTTACAAAAGAGGGATAATGTATCATATACAACTGAAATATTACAATGCAAGAAATTACAACAAGAACCGCGAGTTGTCCATCAGGATGTCTCGCCACCAAGTACTGAAGATCGATGGGGACCCAATGGCTTTGGTGCATGTTCCACCCAACCAATGTGGTACCCGAAGGCCCACCCCCCATGCTAGGAGATAGTAACAAAGTAACATGGACTAAGATCTACAACCACTAACCAAAGGCAGACTCATACTGAGTCATACTGTTATAACCAACCAAATGAATTAACAAGTACAACTCATTCACCATACAAGTACGAATCAAGTACAACTCAAGTACAATACAAGTACAAATCAAATACAATACAAGTACAAATCAAGTACAGTACAAGTACAACTCCAACATCACTGACATAGGTCACATTGCTTCCAGACATAATAATAATCAAGTATGTTCACAGAACCATACACATAAAACAATTAACAACAATTGTCCTAGATAGAGTGTCATTACAAGGTTTGTCATGAGATCTCCTCTGCGCATTCTTCATAGGCTCTGGCACAAGTAATCCTGGTGGCCTCAACCGAATCCCAACACTCATACTCACTCATGCGGAATCAACCACCTCTCGCAAGAACAAGATAGTTGATCTTGCCATTCCAGGCCTTCTCACTCATCCTAAGTCTAAACGAGCCCTTGTGTCTATGAGTGAGGATTAAATTATCTTGATTAATGTGAATGCATCTTAATCATCTAAGTACATTAATTTAATTATCACTTGATTAACTCACTTTTGAAGGTTACCCGGTTTACCACTTTGGGCTCCGGCCCCTAACAAAAGCCACTCTTCTATTCGACAACACACACCCAAACAATCCACCAAGGGAACCACAAGTGCATACCAACTAGGCATCATAATCCACTCGAACACAAGGAGGATACAAATAATAGAACTCACTCCAAACATCTTGGAGGCAACAAACACATAGTCCACTCTTTTCATAAGAGGCAATAAGATGAAACCACATATCAAGGTCACTCCATACAAGGAGACACGAATCCCATAATCCGCTTCTAAACCAAGGAGGTGCAAACATCCCCATTCATGAAAACCGAGTAAAACTGAAAAGACGCCATGCACTACCCAAGGGAAAACAACTGGATGGCATAAAGGTTCAACAACCCTTATCCTCTAAGTTCTTCTGGAAGACTTATAATTTAGGACTAACACTAAATCCCAAAACCAACAATGCAACTTGACGACATAACAACAAAAACATTTAAGTCATCAATCAAATCTAATATTTGGATTTCCTAAATCCATACTCATTCAATAGGTAGTGTAGAAAAGTCAAAGTCATGATAACTAGATCATCTAAAATAATCATAACCCCTATTTCCCTTTTCATTATTGAAAATCTAAAACAATTAAACTTACTTCCCTTTACTGAATACAGATAATTAAATCCTTTAAGATAATCATGAGGAAGATACTACTTTTGGATATACTAAATCCATATCTCTTTCATAATCCAATCACAATGATTCAATTAATATAAATAAAAATTAATTAAATAACATAATGGATTGCCTCATCAATAAAACTTCTTAATTTACTTTTAAATCGACACAAATCCATGCAAGTAAACTTTTTCCATTTCCTAACCAAATCTTACATCTCATTCAATTTTCTATTTAAAACATTCAATCACTTTAATATAATAACATATTGTTTCTCTATCCATTTTCCATATACACTAATCAATCCATTTTTAAATATCTATTCAATAATACATTGCATGCATCTCATTAAAATAAAATACGATAATGAATTTTACACTGAATATATATATATATGCTCCATATTATATAGACACCATTAATATTCCATTCACAATGACTAAATTACTCTATGGAACTAAATAAAACATAATAACTATTTGCCTTTTTCAATATAGTTAGTTCCTAAATTTATTTCTAATGCAACCTAACACTATTGCAACCAATTTTTTCCAATTTTCTATCCGGAGTCTATGTCTCATCAACTATCCATTTAAAAACATGCAATTTTATCAATGTATAAAAATATGTTTTGGCTTGTCTATTTGGCCACGCATTCATATTGTTTCTAATTAAATCTTATTAATTAAAACAAACATTTAAATATAAATATATCTATAATTCTTCAATATATTTAAATATCTTTTTCTATACATTTTCTACACATACTAATTATTTCTTTTAGAACATTAATAATACCCAATTTGCAAACAACAGAATAAAATAAGATAAAATATTATTTATTCTCTCAAATGGATATATACCTTCACTATATATATACTAAATATAAATTAATATATTTAAATATATTTAATCATTAACATATCTTCTATCCTTTGCAGAATATCAAATTGATTAATTCAAAATAAAATATCCTTTATCATCAATATTCCAAAATATAAATATATTTTTCCAATTAAATCAAATTACTAATTGGACCTTTTACATATGAATTTAAATTCCACAATTCAATTTTAAATTATGCATTCTTTAAATCAAATATTTAACTCCTTCAATTAAACTTTAACATGCCATTTTAAAATAAACAATAATTTTTCCATATGTTTATAATTTTAATTCCACTAATCTAATATACAAATTTTATTTAAAATAATATAAATAAATATAATACTTTAGTATTATAAATTATAATATAAAATATTATTAAATAATATTTTAATATTATAATAACAATATATAAAATATTAATATTTATAAATATCAATTTATTATTATTTTATTTTCAGAACAGCCATGGGAAAATAATTTAACAGCAGTCTCATGTTTCAAACATAACTCAAAAACTACTATCTGGGTATTTGCGATTTTTTGATAGGGGTAAGAAAATTTCAAAATGCAAAAACCCTTTAAATTTTCTAAAAACCCAGTTTGTGAAATTAAAGTTATAGGTGACGCAACCAGACCATTTTACCATGAAAAATATAACTATACTACAGATTTTAAAATCCATTTTTCAATAATAAATAGAAGGTTTCATTTTCTAAAAATATTATAAATGCATTGTTCAATCTCTATATTTGATTTTCAATAACAACAAAATCAATTTCCCCAAATAATTTAAATTCAACTAAAATTTTCACAATTTTCACTCAAGAATTTTCACAAGCAAAGGCTGTAAATTTGTTTAATTCTTTTCTTCTAATATCAAATTTATTTTTTAAAACAGATTTAACAAACAAATCTTTAATCATTACTATTTTAAAGAAAACAATCAAGAACAATAAAACACAAAGAGGAAAACCTGGTACAAGAAGCTACAAGAAGAGATGAATTTCTGATGCAAACCTCCTCCAAAGATTTCCTGAATTTTCTTCAATCCTCCAATGAATCCAATCCAAAATCCAACAAATGCAAACAATATTTATTTCAATCAATTCTACAATCAAACTTTTTTCAAACCCTTGTGCAAATTTTCCAAAATTTCTTCCCTACTGTCAAAATGTATTTTTTTTTCTTCTAAAAGATTTTTTTGCCCTAAAATTAAAACATGTATTCTTTATAAATCAAAAATACCTAATACAACCCTAATTCACATTACATGCAAATTAGATATTTCAATTTCAATTTTAATTTCAATATTTACAATCCTAATTCACATTACATGCAAATTAGATATTTCAATTACAATTTCAATTTCAATTTCAATTTCACTTTCAATTTCAAATTTCAATTTCACTTTTCGAAAACCCACTTTCAATTTAAAATGAAATTTCAAATAATAAATTAATTTCCAAAGTTACAACTAATTTTCCAAACAAACATTTAATTAAAATTTCTAATTTAATTCCCACACGTTGAAATTAAATTCCAAATTTAATTTTAATTATTCTATTTCCTTTCATTCTTTTGCATCACGTTTAATTAATTAATTTAATTATTTAATAACTAAATTCAACCCCCTTGGATTAAATTTAATTAATTAAATAAATTAAATATAATTAATTAATTTAAATATAAACTTTTACCCACATTGAATTATTTAAATTAAATAACCATCAACATGATTTAAATGCAATTATTCTAAATATCTATTTCCAAATCAAGAATGTTTCAGAATTAAATAACATCAAAGCAAGACAGACAATGACTCGACACACACAACTGACGACACACTAAGACTAGGGTGTAAACTTGACACATGTTACCTAGATACTATCTCCCATTCAACTTAACCGTTGGATCAACACGCTCAAACCTGTGAAACCAGGTGGAGTTGATGTCATGTACATGCAATCCTGCAACCAAGTAAACAACATCATACGATATATCTAGCTTATAATACACACCGTGAAGAAGGAATTACGGATTCGCAGGGCGCTCGCAAGCGAGTGATGCGAACTCGTCCTCTTCACCCATACACTCATCAAAACTAACACTTCCATCATAATTCCAATAATTTCATAATAATATCTCATGTTAACTCTACAACAACATTAATCTATAATGCATATGAAACAATAATCAGATAACTACATCCCACAATAATAGTTGTCGCTCAATGGTAGCGATCAAATCATCATAACAAAATGTATCCAGTATCAAAGTAACTGCAACCAAACATAGCATAAAGCAAACCAAACAAGAAGCAAAATGGAGGGGTATTACATATTATTTGTTATAGGTATTGTGCACACTTGCTTCGTATTTACCATAGAGATTATTTGGTGAGAGACATATTCACTATAAGGCATTTAGAGGTATGCAATATGAGATATCCTATCACATTATGGAATTATTAGTTATATAAGATTTATTTTATACACATTAACATTCCTTAAAGCACATATTAATCTCCATGATTTTATTATCTAGGTAGAGCATGTGCATTTATAGGGATTGTATAGTACTTGTCATTGCACACGACCAAACAAAGAATCAATAGGCAACTTGTATACATTAGAAACAAGACGAAGGCCTTTTTATTTTTTTATTATTTTAATTTTGTTGATATTATTATTTTTTGTTAATTTTTTTAAATATGAACATGGTTGTGTTAAACAAAGATCTAATTTGTAATTTTATTTTAATTATGTAGGTACATTTTAGTGGAAAAGAATAAGTTTTTCTATATATGACTTTTCTCATAATCGTTAAGGTTGTTAAAGGAGAAACGTCCAATGACATCACTCACAATTCAAATTTGAGCTTGAGAGTATTTTTTTAGACTTTAACATTTATACCTGTATGAGTAAGTCTTACAATAGAATTTTCTAGTTTACTCAATTATTTTTATATAAATGCTAGTGTTTTTGGCCAATTGGATGTTTTCTAGCAGGTTTAGTTAATTTCTTGACTATTAGTTATTTCAAATAAAGGATTTAAAGATGTGTAACTAGGTTAGTTTAGGGGTCTCTTGTCAATATATAGCATCATCTCAAATAAGTAATTGATATAGTCAATTAGCTCTCAAATTGCATTTTCATTTTATAATCAAACAAATTTGTTTACAAGAAAAGGTTTTGAATTGGATATACTAATTCCCTCAATTATTTAGTTCTTCCATGGCCTCTATAGAGATCCTTCTAGAAAAATCACCTTCTATCCCTCTAATGATGGCATAAACAAAGTTATAATTAACCACATAATAATTCTTATAACTATCATCTAATTTTAATTGTGGATAATGCCCATGAATCTTCACTTCTCTAAGCTAAAAAATATCTCACCATAATTATCCTTATAAATTTTTCTTTAGAAGCCAACATATATACCAAATAAGATGTCATATATAATTTAGTGCTCTAGAAGATTTTCTTGAGAAGCACATGGAGGTTTTCACTTATGATAGTGGCCCAATAAATCTTCTTATCATAAAAAATACATAACAAAAATTAGACCATCCATGGGTAGAAGTCTTTGGCACTAGGGTGGCTATAAACCCTTCTTAGGAGTGTGATACAATCCTTAACATCCTCCTTGAATTTTCTACTATGTTGTAATTTAGCCATCTTGAGGGCCATCTTCTATTGGTTGAGAAATATTTAGGTATTAATTAGATTAAGGCAACTTACTTCATTCTTTTCAAAGTAACCCACTACCTTCTTCATATCCATGGCATAATACTTAGGGGAAGTATGGATTTTGAATAGCCTATCAATGATGTCTAAACTAATATCACGGACAACCTCTCCATATGCTCCTAGAATTCTCCTATACTTTTGGTCATAGTATTCTCAAGAAAAGCTTAAAGGTGACTACACTATGACTATGATGGAAACTACTTCCACCAAGATTTGTTTGCAAACTAGTGAATTTAATAGATCTTGTTTCTTTATTATCGATTCTCCTATTAAATTCAACCAAGTCTATATATCCCAAGTTAGTGTCTCTTCTTTTTGGATATGGAGAGAACACCTTTGAAGGAGGGTGATAACCTTTGTATTGATACTTCATTTATGCTCCTTTTGGAATACTTCTTGCATATGAAAACACCATACATTACAACCTTTTAATAAAAAGGGCTAAAGAGGAGAAAAATTCCCCTAACAAGCTTTGAAGACAAGTTAATTCAAATGCATTATAATGCAAGAATCTATTAGAAACATACTTAAGAAGTAATTTTTTATTTATTGGGGATCAAGCCTCAGGAATATGCCTTATTTCTTGATAGAATAATTAGGAAATATAAATGAAGGAAGTATGAACACTAATTTTGAAGCTAATATGCTCATTACTATTCTTTTTTGGGTGTCAGGAGTTCGGCTTACCACTTACTCCTTATCATTTGTTAAGCATAATTGTTAAGGAAAACACCTATTGATTGAACTCGATAATTTCCTTTTAAAAAATGTATTTTCATTAGGGGTTGGGGTTTAGGAATGATGCATACCTTTTTCTCTTAAAGATCTTAAATGTTAAGGGATGCACCCAATTACTAGCATTTGATGATACTTCAACAATTTTCATTGAATATCAGGGATCAAGGATCAAGAATAACACTTAAATTTTACCTCTTTTATTTGGTAATGGATAGAGTGAAATCCCAAAAACTGATACTCAAAAATATTAGGGTTCAAGTCACTTTAATGATTATCTTCAAGAATCAAGAGTCGAATATGATACTTAATGTTTACCTCAAAATGAAGATATGATTTAAATAAAACACCCAAGATCCAATGTCAGAAACACTTAGATGTTTTTCTCAAGGTTTCTTCATTTAAGCATTGGGAATTGGGGGTCAGGATTTTCACCTAACTATTATTTTATAGAAGAAATAGGAGGGAAGGGATATCTCTGAAGATCAAACTCCAAAGTGATTTAGAGTTTAATTTTTCTAAGGATTTTAATGATCAAAATTTGAGGTTCAATTATGAAACTTAATCCATTTCACTTTACTTAATAATGAATACTCATCATGATTGAAATCCGATACTCAAAAAATATAGTCTTCAAATTTCTAAGGCATGAGTAGTTGTCGAGGAAGGGAAAATCGCTACCTATAAAAGCATAGCAATGAGAAGACCCAGGGCTTGATACGATGACATCATAAACATCCTCAATGGGTGTTCCGTGGTAAAAAATACAAGGAAAAAGAAAAAAAATAAAAAGAAAAGAAAAGAAAAAATGAAACAAAGGAAAATAAGGAAAATAAAGAGAAAATAAAAATAAAATTATCAAATCGACTCACACACAACAAACACATGCCAAAAACCAAAATAAAAAAAAATCGAAATGGGGATTCAAATATTGTGGTCTACCTAGTTATCAACATGGTGAAAGGAGGAAACATGAGCAAACACAAGCACAAAATAAGGAAAAAAATACACCAGCACCAAGATGCAATGAGAAAATTCTAGTGTCAATGATGGAGAGGGGTTACAAAAATCAGTAGGGATTCAAATAGGTTGCAAAGCTCATTTTATAATTCTTAAATGTGCAAATGATTAAAAAAACCCTTCAATTTCACTCTTAAACTAATTAGACAACTACCATTAATTTCTCATTAAATGTACTACAACAAAAATAAATGCTTTGACAAGAGTGATGAATGAGGTGAAAAGACAACATCGCCATTAATCTTTCAAGATTGGGAATACATTAAGTGAGTATCCCAACAAGTGAAAACCCAAAAGAGCAAAGTGGTGAAAGCAAATAGGAAACAATGAGAAGACGAACATTGAGTAGACGTCAAGGGTCAAGTCCAATAAGGATATCATGCCAAATTTGAAGATCCTAAAACCATTACAAGTGACCAAAACATAAAGGGGAAAGGATAAGGAAGAAAGTAAAGGAGAAGGGAGGGAGGGGAAAGAGAGGAAAACAAAGGGAAGAAGAAAATAAATAAAAGAGAGGGAAAAAGGAAGGAAGAAAAAGGAAGCAAAAAAGGGGTTCCCCTCTTGTAAAAAATAAAAATGGGGCATTTGGGTGCAAGGCACAACAAGTTCCACTAGCAATGGTAAAGGTGACTTGTGGACATAAATATTTAAATTTTTTTTCTGCACATGTGGATGCCTAGAATGTGATGGTAAAAGATAAGGAAGTGGAAAAATAAGTGACTATTGAGCTTCTCCAAGTGAGATAATGGAAAGAGGAAATAGGTGTCTCTTGTAATTCCATCATTTAATGCATTTAATTTAATGTTTAATTTTCATGTTTGGGCACAAGTTGGAGGGAAATTATTGCAGCCAAAACTAGTTTCCTTTGATATTCAAAGAAGCTAATCCAAGGGTTGAAGAAGTTTGGATTGAAGATTCATATTTGGGAACCATGTTTGGGGCTTAAGACCTCTTCACAAGTCTACAAAATCAACTTGTTGGATGTAGAATAATTGAGGAATAGTTGAATGCAACATTACTCTATAGGAACAAGGACAAGTTGAGGCATAAAGAGGTTGTTCACAAGTACATAGGTACATCATAAATAAGATCTAGATCTAATTATGGTAATTCCATATTAAGGAAACTTAATTTCAAATCGGTATATAAATTTCATATTTTGATATTGTAGTAGTCAAAGACTTGTATCTTATTCATTGAAGTCATATTTAGATAGATATTAGAGACTATGTTTTCCTCATCATGTTGAAGTATTAAAAAATCTAAGATATTCGCCCTTGTATCCAAGATTGATTCATTTCTCCTTGTCTTTCATTTGTTGCATCTAGCAGATGACTAGTGCATTAAATGGATGTAAAGAGTGAATTTTCAAATGGCGATCTTCATGAGGAGATCTATATGTAATAGCCTCCAATTTTTGTAGGAATCTTAACTTGTTTTTAGGTTAGGAATTCTTTATATGGTATAAAAAAATCCCCTAGATATTGGTATAATAATATTGATAGTTTCTTGCTTGCATTTAGTTTTACATGTTGCCACTCAAATCACATCACAACATCCAAAGACATGGATATGAAAATTTAATACTAGTCTTGTATATTGATTATTCTACCCTTACTATTAGTTCCTCATCTATGATTTATTATATTTAGCATAAATTTATGGTGCAATTTGACATGAAAAATCTTGTTCATCTACACTCCTTCCTTGTTCTTCAAGAACTATTTAGTCTAGTAAGGGTATTCTAAATACTCATAAAAGTATGTCATTGACTTGCTTCATCAATTTTATATGAGTGATTGTAATCCCATGTCTACACCATTCTAGTCTGGTGTCACTTCCACTACCACTTCCAAAACACTTAGTGTTGATACTATTTTATATAGGGTGTTAGTTGGTATTCTTTTGCATTTGAGACACACTTATCTAAATGTCACCTTCACTATTGCACTTGTCTCCTAATTTTCACATGACCCTTATAGAGTCACTACAAGGAAAAACGATATAATTTGAGGTATATTTATGGTACCACACATTTTGCATTTGGTACACACTAGGGGCTTCATATATAGTAAGCTACACCAACTCAAATTAGGCAAGGGATGTTGAATCATAGAAGTCCACTTTCAAGTTTTTATTTTATCTTGGTTCCAATTTAGTTGCATGGTATTGCAAGAAGAAACCACTATTGTATTATCATATAGTGATGTTGAGTATCAAGGAGTAGTTCATTGTATTGAGGACCTATTATGGCTTTGACAACTTATGAGAAAGTTTGGTATTCCACTTGATCATCCTACTATAATTTAGTGTGATAAAAAATTACCATTCATATTTCATGTAACCCATTTGGGCATGAATGGACAAAGCACATTGAGATTCATATACATTTCATTTGGTAGCTCATACATGATGTTTTTCTACCCTTAGAATATTTATGTATTAAGGATTAGGTTGTATGTACATATTCACTAAAAATTTAGCATCATCTCCCTATCTTGTGTTACATGAATTTCTTGGATTGAAGGAATTGTTATCCTTGGGGGGTCTTGAGTCCTCCTTCATTTGTATACAGTTCTCTTTTTTAGAAAGAAATTTGTTCCCACTAGGTTTTCTCCTTCACTCCATTTGTGAGATAATTTTATTTTGTACATGATTACCTTTTCAAGTCTTGTTTTTGAGACTCATATTTTAGTGAATTAATCCCTAACTCACTTAAGGTTGGGGGGTTGTTAGTGTCAAATTTTTATTTTCCATCTTTTATCTAGTTCCTACACCTAGTAGTCCTATTCACACTAGCTTAAATTCACTTAGTGGTTTAGTTGTTTAACCTCGTAGACACTTCAAATGTGCCCTCACACTTGTCCAAAGTATTTTACATGTGTTAGATAGTGATATTTTTTAGTGGATAATATTCACCAATTGACTAAAAGTTAAAATTGGGGATTCAAATTTTGGCTACTAGTATAAATTATATGGTGACTTGAATTGCCAATTTTTACAAAATTTTATTTTAGTCTTGGTTAAATCAATAGAACATTTATTTTATTAAAATTTTAAACTCAAATTTACCACTATATTCGATACCTTGTTAGATCAGATTCACCCAAATTTTATAGGTTATAATAGAAAATGAAATTAATTAGCCAATATCATTATACACTTATTCATTACTTTAGGGACATATCACCAATTTTTAATCACCAACATTGATTTTATTCAAATATAATAGTTGTGGTTATATTTCATGGGTTAACATGTACCCATAGAGCTCTAATGCCCACTAAGACCAAAATTATATTTAGGTCATTAAAGATATGTAATCTGATGACTGGGGTTAAATTATGTGGGCCAAAATATACTCATAGAGATCCAATGCCCATGAGGCCTAAAATAAAACCTAAGTCATTAGATTATAAATAAAACCAACAATGTTGAAAATTAATTTAGGGCCAATTTAAAATATTTAATATTTAATTTAAAATATTAAATAATAAATAAATTATAGGCACGAGCACTACACCTTAAGCTAGTCAATCACTACCACCCTAAGGCCATTAACTTTCCATAGGAATTTTTTTTTTTTTAAATGAAGGATCCACCATGGTAATTATTTTCCTATTTTTTATTGAGATTCACCAATATTGTCTATAAAGTTGTAGCAATTTTTAAAAAAATTCTAGTAAAATTAATATTATTTTTTTAAGGAAAGGTTTGCCAATCGAAATTAATATTTTTTTCCAAGAAAATGAAAGATTCACCAAGATTTTATATCCTTTTTTAGGGAGGGTTTATTAAAGTTATCACTAGTTTCATATCTCTTGGAGGGATAGTCACAATATATATTTTACCTTCCTACTTCATCATTATATATATAAGGAGAGTTCATTGTACATTCATACATTTTATGATAGTTCATTGGCTTATCTATTGTGCTTAATTTATTTTGTGGAATTTAAAAAAAAATCATTCATTATATGCTCCTCCAATAGAATGTGCATGGGTAGGTTTTAATAATATAGCCATTTGTATCTACCCTAATGGGTGAAATACCTAATGATGATATTAGCTGCTTCTATTGAAGGCTTGGAAAGGTCATATTTATTGAATCCATTTTGAAACCTAAAAACCTTTTCCACTTGACTAAGAAAGGCCTTCATGTTTTAGAACTCTATATTTTATCATTTCATACAACTTAATTACTTTCATTTTGAATCCAATATAAGGATCCATAAGCTCCCTACAATTATTCAATAGAATTTCACTAATGTAAGTAATTCTATCTTTCCATGTGATTTGGTAAACTCATTTAAAATCATAAGATTATAGTCATTGATAGCTTCCATGAAAGGAGTGATACCTTTCATCTTAATAATATTTTAGATAGTTGCAATGTTTCAATCCTTTTCATAGGAAGATGGCTTAGTTACGAGCTTATCTCCTCCCATGATGTCATTCCCCTTAAAAACCTATTAATCATGTTTGAAGGCCACAAAATAGAGTCAATGCTAATGCAAATGAAATTCTCATTATCAATACAAAATAAAATACCATAAATAGTAATAATTTCCCCCTCCATAAATATTTTATTTAAAAAATATTATTTAAGTAAATGTCATTTGATTATTTTATCACATGTTAGTCCTCAATAGGAAAAACAATGGCTAGATATTAAGCGATATTATTGGATTAATTAGAAATTCTTGCTCTAATATTAGGGGAAAGTGTTCCCTCTTTAACCAATAAGATTAGTTTGTAATTAGGCTACCCATATTTTAAAGTAAAATAATTACATAGTTAACTTTTCTATATACATGAATGATTTTAATATTTTCAAAGGATTTTAAGAGTATTCAACATTATTCATAATATAATTATAAGACAAAAAGGCTAATGATGTTTAAGTTTAACATGTCTATAATACAAAAGGCTAATGATGCTATCCTCAATATTTTGAATGAGGATCAAAATAGATCTTTGACTACGATCCCCTCTATGGAAGACATTAGAAAGGTCGTCTTTACTTTTGAAGGTAACAAGGCCCTTGGTCATATGGTTTTCTAATGTTCTTCTTCCAAGCTTTCTGGAAGATAGTGGTTGAGGATGTGGTTAATGCGGTCAAAGAGTTCTTTGGATCAAGAAAACTATTGAAGGAGCTTAATTCTAATTTCATTGCTCTTATTCCCAAGTTCCCTAGTGCTAATGCTTTTGACTCTTTTCACCCGACCAATTTATGCAATTATTTTTATAAAATCATCTCTAAATTTGTTACTACTAGGCTGCTTGGTGTTCTCCCACTTTTGAGTTCTCCCCAACAAAACGACTTTGTCCCTGGCAGGAAGATTTTGGATTCTATCATCACTGTTCATGAGAATATTCATTCTTTAGAGGTTTCAAAGAGCCAAGGTTTTTTACTTAAACTAGATATGTCCAAGGCCTATGATAGGGTGGATTGGGGGTTCTTGTTGAAGGTTTTAAGAGATTTTGGGTTCTAAGAGAGATTTCTTCAATTGATGTGGGAAATGATTTCCACAACCAGCACTGATGTTATCATCAATGGGCCCCCTTCCCCTTTTTTTAAGGTTTCAAGAGGGGTGAGACAAGGAGACCTTGTTTCTCCAATTCTCTTTACTTTGATTACAAAAAGCTTGGGAATATTGTTGCACAATAAGGTGAGGGAAGGAAGTTTAAAAGGATTAAAACTATCATCGACTAATCTTGTTTGTTCTCACCAAAAAAAAATTGATGACACTATTCTTATGGGAAGTTCAACAATTGGAGAAGCTAGAACTTTGAAGTGCTCCCTTTTGCTTTATGAGGAAGCCTCAGGGTAGAAAATTAACCAGATGAGAAGCTCCCTATTCTTTTTCAATACCCTAGAACCCAAGCAAAGGAAGATTTATGATATTCTTGGTTGTCTTGTTAACTCTCTTCCTTCCATCTATCTGGGGCTTCCCTTGGGAACCAAACCACCTGATTCTTTTTGGATTTCCCTTGTGGATCGGTTTAATCAGAAGTTGGCTGGCTAGAAAGTGGCTCTTCTTAGTCAAGCAGGTAAAGTCATCCTACTAATGTCTTCCCTTCAAAATTTTCCTATCTATGATCTAAGTTTGTTTAAGATCCCTTCCAAATTTGCTAAAATTATTGAAAAGATTCAAAAACACATTCTTTGGTCGAGAGTTGAGGAGAAGAAGAGGATTCCGTTGGTTGCTTGGGAAAATGTGTGTAAACCCAAAAAATATGGAGTTTTTGGTCTGAGGAATATTAGAGTCTTTAATAAAGCCCTCTTGGCGAAGCAAGTTTGGAGATCCTTTGTTGAAGACCAGGAATGGAATGTTATTTGGTACAACAAATATTTGTGGGGTGTCGTCTCTTTAAAGGATTTTCTTAGTTCTTAGAATCTCCCTCTTGGTTCTACTCTCTGAAATAATGTCATTAAGGCTAGGGATCTTTCTGGGAAAGGCACTATCTGGAAGCTTGGAGATGGTAAAAAAAAATTGTCTTGGGAAGATAAGTGGATTGGGAATGAACCCCTTTGTAATCTCTCTATCTTTAAGAATCATATGGAGGAATGCAAAGCCAAATTTGGTACTTTAGTTGGGGATTACTGGAGGAATGATCAGTGGGTTCACATCTCTATAATTAGTCTGAACCTTTCCCCCCTGCAGTCTCTTCTTAACTCTGATGTGTTGAGCCCATGGGGATAGGAGGAATCTATGGTTTGGAAAATGTCTTCAGCAAGGGCTTTCTCTGTCTCCTTAGTGGTGGCCTCTTTTCATCATTTCTCCTCCTATCCTATGTGGGCGAAGGCTTGGGTGCAAAACCTTATACCTAAAATCAATATTTTTGCTTGGATCCTCCTTTAGAATAAAATTTTGACTAATGACAATCTCTGTAAGTGTGGTCTTTCTCTTCCTAACAGATGTTATATTTGTTGTGCAGAGGCTGAGACTGTTTCACATCTTTTTCTCCTCTGTCCTTTTACTTATGACATTTGGTGCAAGGTCTTGTAGTTGTGGAACCTCAATTGGGCTTTTCCTGGCTCTATCTTGGACTTCTATTGCCATTGGAAGTCTCCCTCAAACAATCAAGTGCTGAAATTTCTTTGGCGGTATATCTTTCCACACCTTGTGTGGGGTATTTGGAAAGATCATAACAATAGAATCTTTAGGGATTCTTCTCTTTTAGAGGAAATTTTCTTTGGTAAAATTATTTGAGCTATGAGAGAGAACTTAAACCGACTTAATTGAAAAACTAAGGCAAAAGGAAAGGTCAGATGCTAAGATTATGAGCTTATAGTTGCAAATGCTTGGAAGATTAATGTTGACATATCTTATCCTCTTAGACCAACTAAGGGACCTAGAGATGGCATCCATTGGAACCTTCCTCCTCTTGGCTAGGTTAAAATTAACTTTGATGGGGTGGCTAAGGGTAATCCTGGGCCTGCTGGGTGTGGGAGAGTGATAAGGGATGAGAATGGAAATTTTATTTCAGCGGTGGGGCTCCCCTTGGGCACCCAAACCAACCACCTTGTTGAAGCCATAGGGGCATTCCAAGTTTCAAATCTTTCCCATCAATTGAACTTTAAAAAAGTGTGGCTTGAAGGGGACTCGAACAATATCATTCAATGTATTAAGGGCCTCCAAAAGCCTTCATGGACTATAGAGAGTTGGATTAATCTCTCCAAGGGGATCATAAGCTCTTTTGAAAATTGATTCATCTCCCATGCTTACTGGGAAATTAACACGGTGGCGGATTTCTTTGCCAACAAGGGCGTTCAGGCCAATGAAAGAATCACGTGGCAAAGGGGTGACAAGTTGGAGGCTGATGTCATGGCCTTATTAAGGTATCATAGAATTCACGAGAAGACCTCAAATCTCCCTACTAATTTATGATTATGGGACATTATTGTCAATTCATGCAGTCTCAGAGTTGTTGTTCAATTATTTCATATCAAAGGCTAGAGTACCAAAGAATTAATATCCATTTCGATATTTTTTGCCTCGCACACTTTCTAGGTATTTTGGTTATCAATTAATGTTAATTTTTGGAGTCTTCTTAGTAGGTTTTTAACTTTTTTTAGTATGGGTGGTGAGCTTTTTTGTGTGGAACCAAAAAACTGTGAGGAGCTAAGGAATAATGCTAATGTGTGGTCACTGTTGGAGAAGGGAGGGATTACCTCTTATATCGAAAAACTCCATGGTTGGGATCAGAAGGTCACTAGGTACTTTACCAAGGAGTGGAAGAATGGTAAAGTAAATTTTTTTGGGAGAAAAGTTTCCATCGATGAGTAGCTCATTGCTGAGGTTACGAAGCTCTTCATGGAGGGTATTAAATTTTACAGGGATAGGAAACTTTCCAACCAAGCAGTGAAAAAGTTCCTAAAGACTAAAAATGAAAAAGAGGATTTGTGTAGGGTTTTGAAAAGAAGTTACAACTCTAAGAATATTTATTTTCTCTAGCAGGAGGTGCTGAAGGTGATCATGCAATACATAACTCTAGATAGGAGATACACTAGGGTCTTCGGCTACCATTTTGTGTTCCTCAACCACTTCCGACATTAGGTAAGGGTTTCTTTCTCATTCTATCTATCCACCTCCTTGAATTCCAATCTTAATGGCCATAGCATGGACCTTGTTAGATACCCTATCCTTTAGGAGGGCTTGCTTATCCTTATCTTTGATCATTTTAAAGCTATGTCAGCTCTGTCCAACTTTTCCCCATCTCCCCCCTTTGTTTCTGCTAAGAATGAATTGGGTACTAGTTATATGGGAAAATATGAATAGGAAACTGATATGGAGGATGAGGTTGGTTGACCCTCAAAGTATTTGGGGAAGGGTAGGTGTAGAGGCCAGTTGAAAGTTGGCACCCCCTCTAAACCTAGTTCTACGACCTCTAAGGGAAGAGTCAAGGTTTTGTTCCTGGGTTATGAAGATGCTAAGTCAAAGGAAAAAGGAAATTTTTTTGTCTCTCCCCAAGAGAAGGTTAAAAGAAAGGATTTGGAGGATCCCTCCTATGGTACTAATCAGGATTATTCTCATTCGGCCCCCTTGTCAGAATACTCTAGCTACCTTTCTATTGATCGCAAGGATAGGCCTCGTTTTCTAAGTGATCTCAAGGCTAATGACCATTACTTCAAAGCAGAGTGTGAGTTTCTTGTTGATATCCTTGTCATTGCTCGTAATAGGTCTGTAGATTTTTTTAGATTAATGAGATGGGTGTTTTTTGAGATTAAGAAAATTAAGTTGATCCAGAGGGCTATTAGCAACAAGTTGGAAAGACCTAACTTGATGGACCACACAACAAGAGACAGAGAAGGGCCAATGACTTATGGTCTAAGGAAGAAAAGAAATACATGGTGGATTGCCTCAAGAAAACGGTTGAAGATCTTCAACAATTTAAGAGTAACCATGATGATAAGCTTATTGCCATGGCGGACAAGCTTAAGAATATAAAAGAGTCTATCTAGATGGTTATGGAAATGAGCCACAAGATTTTAAAAACTATTGCGAACACTATGAATATAATGGTAGATAATCTGGAGAATGTGTATCAAGTGAGGACTATTGTGGATCTGGAAGCTAAAAATGAACAAAGCCAGGTGGAGGGTGTTGGTTCAAGCAAAATAACTAGAGTGAACTTGAAGAGAAAGGCTGACAAGGCCCCTATTAACATTCATGACATAAAGAAAGTTGCATTCAACATGAACAATCTGGAGCAGGAGGTGGCAGATATCCTGAGGAATTTTGTATAGTGGTTGGACTTTTGTTGGTTTTTGTGGTGCTACCTTTGGGCTGGTTCTTTTTTGATCTTCTTTTTTGGCAGCTTAATGTTATCTGATATGTTCTTGTTCATGTTGTATCTTTCTCTTCTCTGTTGTTAAAGGGTTTCGAGGCCCCTTCAAAACCTTTTTTTTTCCTTAATCAAAAATATGTTAGCAACTAAATTAATTTGATTATGTTATTCTAGATGTCTATAATTGGACAATAGGTTATTCTTAAAAATGAGAGATAGCCTACTTTGATTACTCAAAATATTTACATTCTATTATGAAGCACCAACCATTTTTATTAGTTTGATTTTCCACCCAACTTTAGTAATAAGAGCTCCTTGTTAATATATTTAACTTTATGCAATCCAAACCCAAATTGAATCTTAAGAAAATAAAGGATCTATTACTTATATAGGTTCATTATTCTTTTCATGAATATCTAGATCTAAATATTTACTTCTCATGTTGATTAAGGATTCCCATATACTTTTAAATGCATGGTCACCTTAGATTTGCATAGATATCAAAGTGGGGGGAATGTAGCAGTGAAATAAACATACGATGCCTTTTAGTTTACTTGTATGTCCCCTTTTGTTAACTATCATAAATACACTAAAATATTGACAAGTGGCATATTCTTTTGTTAGGCTTGGCTTTATTTCTTGATTCATGATCACATCCATTTTACACTCTTCACAACACTTTTTGTACATTTTCCATTTACATAACATTATTGTACTCTCATATTCAATTACTTCCACGCATTCACTTCCTACCTCAAACTCTCTTTACCCAATGGTCAACCTATGAGTGGATCAATATTGACCTGGTGCAATCCCATCACCCACAAGAATAATTTTGATTCAAATCATAAAATTTAAATTTAAACTTTGTGATCCCTTCCTACTAGCCATTACAAGTTATTTAATACACTTTCATGCAATATAGTGCTATGTCATGGTTTTTAATGACATTAATTTTTGTAGTTAAAGGTTATTTATAAAATAAGGAAGAATAAGACATATTTAAGGAGAAAGATTGGCAAAGCACAATTTAAATTTTAGAGGAAACAAAGGCTTTGATCTACATATACCATAAGTTTTTTCTTTGATATCACTCATTACCATTAATCAAGCACACCGAGGAGGTTAGCCTAAGATAATGCACACACTTATTGAGTTACCAATCTCAACAATGGTGTCTCTATACACAACCATGTGACATTTTTGTCTAGCATGAAGATGAAGGCATGTTGGTTTACCAAAGAACATGTTGTTAGATCATTCTCACATATCATAGTTTAATTTTGTGTAATAGATCAAGTCTATGCCATTTGGGATCAACCTTGTAACATTTAGATATAAACTAGAGAGCTTTCTAGGACCATGGAGATTCTAAGACTCAAAAACTCAAGACATAAGATTCTAGCTAGTGATAAATCAATTAAATATTACATCTACACCAATCTTCCATCATTAATTCTAAAGTTAAGAGCCCATAATTGTTTATTTAATTTCCACATATTCATTTCAATACTTTATCCTAGCTAAATAATTTAAATTAATTGTATGCTTATTGATTATAGTTTTTCAATAGCTCCTAAATAATATACACAATTCAATTTAATTTATTTACAAATTTTAATTGAACTAAGATACATTCTACATTGACATAACAAAATTTCATACCATAATCATCTAAATTCAAATAGAAACTAACACATAACAAACATCTATTTCTAAAAAAAATGAAACTATTAAAAACTCTTCCAAAAAAGTAATAAAATAATTTTTTCATTAAATAAAAGAAACGCTTAGTTGATTCCATTTATTAAAAACAAATTATTTTATGTATCCTAAAAATTCTAAATTTTAGTTATCCTAAAATAGTATTTCTATGTCCACATTCAGACCGTTGGAGATTTGAACGAAACAATTTTAAATTTTAGTTGGTAGGAGGAGTGTCTAGGTAGATGCAAGCTAAATTAACTATTGAAAGCAACCGAATTATGGCAAGCAGTTTGATCTTAGAAAGTTATAAGAGTATCTTGATTCTTGTGATTTGTGAGATGATCGAGGATCGTCTAATGTGAGTAATTAGGTATTTTGTTTTCTTTGTTCCCAATTTATTATTAGTTTTAGCTTTATTCAATAGGAGTTATTGTGATTAAAAACTTGTCTCGAATCGTTGCCTTGTGAAATCTTTGTATATAGTGCAAATGAAACTTGTTTAGGATCTATAGCAGCAAATAGGGTGTGAAAGAATATGAATCATAGGTAACAAATTAGGTGCATGTTTGAAGGCGATAACCTAGATGATAAGTCAAGAAAGCTTTCTTCTGTACCCTGACCATAAATAAGGTGGTGGGTGTAGGATTTGACAAATGCAAATCCACAACTCGCCAAGAACACCTACATGCAAATACCTGATGCTGAATAGAGACCAAAGAGACAGAAGCAAGGGTTTGGAAAATCTCAACGGAGTGAGAGCAAAATTATTATTTCCCAAAAAAGTGAATTACAATAATTACAAAAGCGGCATATAAGGTGAGAAACCCTAAAGCCAGAGAAAGCTAGGTTTGTGCATTTAATAATTAATAAACATATTAATTATTATGCACCTACAAATGACAAGCTTAAGTGAATAGAATAATAGTTAGCATTAATAATTAAACCAAAGTGATTTAATTATAAAGGCAAATGAACTATTACTCTAACAGTGGGTACCCATGTATCTCAAGGGATTGTACAAAGATGTGCCTGAGTAGTCTCTTTGGGAATTTTTCATCGTAGCCACTCACTGAAATAGTTATAGAAAGTAGACATTGTAAATCAATCAATGAAAAGGCTCCCACAAAACCAGCAACACATATGCTTTCTAGTGTAGAGCTTGCTTCCAAAAGTTGCAGCAAGCTATCAAGGAAGAAATCCTTTCATGGCTCTTCATTCTAGAGTCTCTTAGGCTTCTCAACGATGAATTAAGATGGAAAATCAGGGTCCATTCTAAGAGAGAGAGTCTCTTAGGCTTCTCAGCGATAAATTAAAATATGTATGAGAGAGAGAGAGAGATTGATTTTGAAGATGAATTTTGAAGCAGAGGCTATCAAGAAGTATTAGGCACATGAATAAGAAATGGTTAAGAATAGAGAGGAATTAGATGACCAATATTCCTCAAAAGCTTGGAAGGTCAGACTTCTATTCTAAAATAGGACATATTACTTATGAGACCTATATGTTTTAGTTTATTAATATAATTATAAAAGGAGAAAAATTATTGGACCAAGGACAAATTATCTCAGAAACAATTCACACTCAAATAAAAAACTCTTTATGTCTTCATACATAGTCTATCTAGGAGCTAGAGTGGGAAACTTCCTCCAGTTCACCAAATGAGTTGCATTGACAAAAAACTAACTTTTCTTTCTCTTTGTATCTCTCTCCACCACTTTGAAAACACTTAGAGATTTTGGTTTATGATCGTTGATGGATAGTAGAGGTTTTACCTTTCACTCCCTCTCTACCTACTTCCCTCTTAACCAACATGTACCCATTCTCTCTCAACCCTCTTTAGGTATCTCCTATAGTCTCTATCTTGTCTTCCATTCTTAGGGTTTAAGGTATAGGTTGAGGGTTTAATGTATAGGATAACTCCCCCTCTCAAGTATCTTCCTCCTTGTATCACTTAGAGATTTTGGTTTATGATCGTTGATGGATAGTAGAGGTTTTACCTTTCACTCCCTCTCTACCTACTTCCCTCTTAACCAACATGTACCCATTCTCTCTCAACCCTCTTTAGGTATCTCCTATAGTCTCTATCTTGTCTTCCATTCTTAGGGTTTAAGGTATAGGTTGAGGGTTTAATGTATAGGATAACTCCCCCTCTCAAGTATCTCCTCCTCCCTCTATCCCTTTCACCCTCTCTCTCAAGTCTCTCCCTCCCTCTATCCCTCTCACCCCTCTCTCTTAAGTCTCTCCCTTTCTCTATCCCTCCCACCCTCTATCTCTTGGATCTCTCACACCCCCTCTCCCTCTCTCAATTCTATTCTATAAAGTGTGAAACTCCTTAAAACATACATCGAAAAAACTTTAAATAATTTCATTTATATTCAAAATAAAGTCAACAATTCATTCATTTAGACATCATAAAAACCAGTCAATTCCAAAAATGATGACTTAAAGTTGATAAGATAGATTCAATATACAATTCTAGTTTAATTACATAAATGTGTCATATTACACAATTTTATAATAATACAAAAGAAGTTGTAATATAAGTTACAATTCGAGACTTAGGCATTCAGTCGCCTTAAGCTCTTAAATATATAAATAAAGAATACAATATACATAAATGAAGATGACATCCTTTGATCTTCAATCCAATAACATATCTTCATAATGAAGATGAGAACAAGGATCAGACGCTTTTCCCACCCAACCTTGAAGCTTATGCTTCCCCAAAATTCCTTAGTCATTCAAGAAATATCTGACCCTGCATGAATCGCTTAGCAAAAAGCAGTAGACAAGCAAGATGGAATCTAGTGTGTGCCTAGTATAACTAGTAAAACCACAAGCATTTTCATTTTTCTAATTCATTTAAGAAACAAGAAATTTCGATACTAGGATATGGTAGAGATTTCATTAATTCCATCTATTTCAATGGTCCTTAAGTTACTTGGCCAAGTAAAATGTCATGCATGACAAATAAAGCAGTTTTGAAAAAGCAAAACTACACTCTCTAATAACCCATATTCGGCACCCATCCCGAAAGGTAACTTTAGCAAAAACATGACATGCGCTTTTATTTATCAAACATGCATAGTTCCAATCCATTAAATACCTTTTGGGATGGATGCTGAATATCTTTCACAAATAGTTTAACGAAAATCTTGTTTGAAGCGAAAACAATTTAAAAGTTGTTCCTTTCATCATTTTAAACCATAAATATCATTAATCGAATAGATTAAATAACAACAATAAAGAAGATGTATTTCCAGTATGTAATTAAATAAATATTTTAAAACAGTCATAAAAGAGCACACATTCTTTTGTTCTATTCACTCAATTAATTTGTTTCCACTTGAAATAATCTTAATTTATTTCGTTTTCAAGAAAATCAAATTTTAATTTAAATGATTTATTTTATGTTTTCCATACTTGCAGAAAATAAATAAATAAATAAATAATTTTCAAGAATAGTTTAAAATAAATGATTTTAGTTTCCGTTTTGAATGTTTTGAGTTTCATTTGTAAAATTTACTGATTTAAAATTTATGTTCTCGAATCTCATTTAAAGTTTAAAGGATATTTTGTCAAAATATTTTCTATTATGAATTCTTTTCCAGTCTAATTTAAAATAAAATTTTATGTCAAAATCTTTTTCCAAGTTTGAATTTTTCTCCTAAATTTATAAATCAGCTGTTTTTCTTTGTTTTTTATCAATGTTTTCCTACAATTTTCTATTTTGAACTTGTTCACTGTGGTTTTTCTGTAATTCACAATTTGATGTTCAAGAATTTACATAGAATTTGAAGAAAACAAAATACTTTTTAAATTTTTAAAGAAATCAAAATAACAAAATAACTATTTTATTTGAATTCATTGTATTCATGTTTTTGTTAATAATTTCAAAAAAAAAATCTTACCTGGTAATTCTGGAAATGGATTTTTTTCAATTTCCTCTGTTCTATATGTATCTTTTTCCTCTGTTTGATTGTTGTTATTTCTAATCTTCTTCCTCTCTTCCCTTAATTTATTTTCTATTTTCACCTCTTCTGGTGTATTACCTCTCTCTGGCACCTATTCCCATGCCTTCTCTCCTTATTCCTCCTCTGTTCTTGCGCACCTTTCCTATCCTTCTTCCTGTGCATTTTTCTCTTGTTGCTTGCTGGTAAATTAAGGATGAGGAGAGTTGGTTTCTTTACCTGTACACCCTCTCCTCTTTCTTTCCTAGCACCTACCTCCCTTGTGCACCCTCTCCTGCCTTCTCCTTGACACTTGCTAGTTTCCTGCGCATGGGAGATTAGAACACCCTATTGCTTGGCCGCGTGGCGGATAGTGGGTAACCAGGTTCTAAGTCTCCCTTGCAGACTGCATACCTGCTCTTCCTGGCCGCGCATTCAGCAATACCTGTGTATGAGTTGTGAAGACTTTGTGGCTATGTGGGAAAGAGCAGTCCTTCCCTCCAAATATCCAAACACATAAACCAAAATCTCTGCCTCCTCTGGCTGCGTGGAGTATAGAAGATAAAAATCCAAAAATAAGTAGCAAATAAATAGTATGTCTCTCAATTTCTTCTCTCAGCAACCAGAAACGAATTTCTCCTTCTCTTTTACCAATTCCAATTTTTCTTTCTGACCCAACTTTTCTCATGAAAATGGTGAACTTATTCCCAAAGAAAGATCCACCATTTATGTTTGATCTCTAGTTCCATTTTCTAACTCCAAGTTTTCAAAATTTGATTGCCTTTAATTGATTGAAGATATTTTTCTTCAATTTGTTCAACTGTAGTTTTAAATTCAATTTCAATTTTACACATGTGTTTTTTTTCCAATTTCTTTTCAATTTGTTTTCAATAACTCATCTTTAGATATTTATTTAATTTCCTCATTAAATATTTTCTTCCATATTTTTAAATAAGCAATAAATAAAAACAATTAAATTTACAACACTATATTTATTACTTTTTTAATAAATTCTGCAATACAAAGTATATTCTGTTAATTTTAAATAACACCATTATTATTTTTAAATTATAATAAAATATCTATACAAGGAATCCAATTCATTTAAATAAAATATATTTCCTCTAAAATTAACCAAATCATCATTTAAAATGACATATTCTTTTCACGAATTTTGGTGAAATCAATTAAACTTAATTTAAAATTTGCAAACACAATAAATAACAAAATGCATTAAAATATTGACTAAGTGAGTGTGTGATATTCCATCATCCTCATAAACGTCTAACGGCTAAAACGACTCTACCTGATCGTTGTTCTCGCCTTCAATCGTGTTCACCCGTTCCTGCGTTCACTTGCACTCGAGTTTTCATTAGCAATGACAAACCCCAAATTTAAATATAAAAATACATTTCGAATCATTGTAATTTCATTTCAATTTCAATTTCACTTCAATTTCAATTTCAATTTAACTTCCATTTAAATAATCATTTAACTTTAATTTAAATAACAATATCATGATTAATAATTTGCATTTAAATCCTTCATAAAAATCAATACGTGACATCCTTCCCCTCTTCGAGGAGACATTGTCTCGATGTCTTATTAATCATTCAATAAGCATAACATCACAGTCAATAAAACATACTATCTCAATCAGTAAACATAGTATCTCAATAGGTAAACATAGTATCTCAATCATAATGAAATAGTAACTAACAACATAGTTCTTAAACATAAGCATAAAAAAATCATAGTAGCATCCACGCTATCAAAGTTCACAACATGTGAATAAAAAACTAGAGTATCAAGTATCTCCGCATAAAACAAACACTAATCTATGAAAGCAAATGAGGAAAATGACGATCTATCATCTCAAAATCCTCCCGTGCAGCACTATCCTCAGTATACTGGTCCCATTAGACCTTGTACTGAGCACTATCTCTGTTAAACAGCTTAATGCTATGCCTGTCTAGGATTTTGATGGACTCCACTAGCACCACCCCTGGACCCTGTACTTGTAATGAACGTCAATCAAGAATATGAGATGCATCAAGATGATATGGTTTCAACAAAGAAAAATGGAAAACATTATGGAGTCGAGCTAGAGAAAGTGGTAATGCTAGTCTATAAGCAACTGGATTAATAACTTCCAGTACATTAAAGGGTCCCACAAATCTCGGTGCCAACTTTGATGATTTCCCAAATGAGATAGAGCTCTTATGAGGCTTAACCCTCAAAAAGACTTTATCTCCTGCAACAAACTGTCTGAAAGTCATGTTCCTATTAGCATAGCTCTTCTGTCTATCTGCTGCTTCCTTCAACCTACCCTTGATCAACTTCATTTGCTCATCCATTTCCTTGAGCATATCTGGACCAATAATGATACTATCTTCCATCCTGTCCCAACTGATGGGTATGCGACATTTCCGTCCATAAAGTGCCTCAAAAGGTGCCATACCCAAAGATGCATGAAATGAGTTGTTGTAGGAAAACTCAACCAATAGAAAATATTCCTCCCACTTGTACAGTTGATCCATGCAATACATCCTCAACAATTCCTCAACAACCTGATTGAACCTTTCAATTTGGTCATCAGTTTGTGGGTGGTATGCAGAACTAAAATTTAATTTAGTTCCCAAAGCTGCATTCAGTGTAGTCCAGAACCTAGATGCCATCCTGGTATCCCTATCAGAAGTAATGGTCTCTGGTACACCATGCAATCTGAATATCTCTTGCACAAATTTTCTCGCAAGAGTCAATGATCCATCTTTCAGATTTCCAGGTATGAAATGTGAAACCTTTGTTAGCTTATCAACAACTACTAAGTGGTATCATGCCTATTTTTGCTCAAAGGTAATCCTTGGATGAAATCCATACTGATTACTTGCCACTTATACTCAGGTATATCATGGGGATACAAAAGTCCTACTAGATGCACATGCTCAGCCTTGACTTGTTGGCATTCCAGACATCTAGCCACATACTCCATAACATCTTTCTTGAGCTTAGGCCAAAAATACAAAGCCTTCAACTCTGCTACCATCTTCGTAACTCCTGGATGCCCTGAATAAGGTGCATCATGAACTTCCTCAAGAATCAACTTCCTCAAATCTCCACCCTTAGGGATATACATCCTTCCCTGATATCTGACAATACCATCATACTCCATCACATATCCATCAAATCTATGATCTGAAGGATCTACCTCTAAGGCTTGCTTGACCCTGTCATAATGCTCATCTCCTGGAAGATAATGCAACACTTGCTCTCTCAAATTTGACCTTGTGTTCAACATAGCAGAGAGATGTCTTCTCCTGCTAAGAGCATCAACAACTCTATTTTCCTTACCCTTGATATACTCAATACCAAAATCATACTCACTTAGGAACTCAAGCCACCTCTTATGTCTCGCATTGAGGTTTGGTTGTGTGAAGATGTACTTAAGTCCTAAATGATCTGTCTTAAGCTCAAATGGCTTCCCTAGGAGATAATGTCTCCACATCTGCAATGCATGAACAATAGTTGTAAGCCCAAGATCATGTGGCGCATAATTCAATTCATACTATTTCAATTTCCTAGACTCATATGCAACCACCTTCCCTTCTTGCATCAACACAGCTCCTACACCTTCACCTGAAGCATCTGTAATCACAATGAAGTGCCCATTAGGATCTGGTATAGTCAACACTGGTGCCGATGTCAACTCTATTTAAGAATTTGAAATGCTTCCTCGCACTTCTCAGTCCACTCATATTTCTTTCCCTTCTTCTGAAGAGAAGTAATAGGTACTGCAATCTTGGAAAACCCTTCCACCTATTTTTGTAGTATCCTACAATTCCCATGAAACTACAAACTTTAGTAACACTCTACGGTGTTGGCCAATCTACAATTGCCTCTATCTTTGTAGGATCAATTGATATTCCCTCAACATATATGGCATGCCCCAAATAGTGAACCTTCTTCTGAAAGAAAGTACACTTTGAAAACTTACCAAAAAGCTTTCAATCTCTTAGTCTTTGCAAGACTATTCTCAAATGCTTCTCATGTTCCTCTTTTTTTTTAGAGTAAATCAGAATGTCATCAATGAATATAAGCATGAAATCATCTAAACAATCTCTGAAGATACTATTCATAAGGTTCATGAATGTCGCTGGAGCATTCGTTAGGCCGAAAGGTACCACTGTGAACTCGTAGTGTCCATACCAAGTTCTGAAAGCTATCTTCGGAATATCCTCATCCTTAATTCTTAACTAGTGGTAACCTAATCTAAGATCAATCTTAGAAAACATTGTGTCCCCTTTCATCTGATCAAATAACTCATCTATCCTAGGTAAAGGATACCTGTTCTTAATGGTAACCTTGTTTAGCATCCTGTAATCAATACACAGTCTCAAGGTTCCATTCTTCTTCTTAACGAAGATTACCGGTCCACCCCATGGAGATACACTTGGTCTAATAAATCCATGTTTCAACAACTCCTGCAATTGAACCTTTAGTTCATACAACTTTGTAGTAGTCATTCTATATGGAGCCTTGGATTGATACTCCGTTCCAGGTAACAATTCAATCGAGAAATCAAATTCTCTCTTTGGTGGTAATTCAATAAGTTATTCTGGAAAGATATCTAGGAACTCCTTGAGAACTGGATAGTCCTCTGGTCTCTGCTAGACATTATCCAAGTCACTCACCAAAATAGCAAAAATGGAACATCCTTTCCGATGTGCTTTCTTTAGCTGCATAGTTGAGATATGTCTCAACTCTAGAGGCTCTTGAGATCCTAAAATCTCAACTGGATGTCCAAGATCATCCAAACAACTCACAACCTTATCCTTATAGTTTACTATGACTTTATGCTCAGTTAACCAATTGATCCCTAAGATCACATCATAAGAACCCAACGGTGCTACATAAAGGTTAACTTGGGTTTGGAAATTAGGTAGCTCTAAATCGTTGCATGATAGACATGAATCTACCCTCTTCTCTGCTCGATTTCCATATTGAACCATCCATGAATGTGACATAAAACCAGGTCTAATAGGTAATTTAGCAACTAATTTAGGATCAATAAAGCATTCAATAGCTCCTGTATCTATCAAAATAGAAACTGATTGACCAGAAAGCTTACCCAACATCTGAATAGGTGTAGACTAAAAATTTGCTTGACGGTTGTCAACCGCTGCATGGATCTAGTGTTGCGGTGCTTATCGATCATTACCACCTTGTTGATCTCCTGTACACTGAGTATAATTGGAGGCATAGTGATCACCTACACAATTATAGCATCCACCTCGCGGCCCTGGGTGACCTCCTGTCCTATTCCTGATATTGGAGAAGTTGGTGTTATTATTATTAAATTTCTTGTTTCCACCATAACTCCCTTCTCCTTTATCCTGAGTGTTTGTTCCTCTCTTCAGATTCTTGATCTACTGATTATTATTACCCCTCTGGTTATTGTTGTTATTGTTTTGGAACTTCCTATTTCCAAAACCAGATTTAGCATTCACACTCTTCCTATAGTTTGCCACCTGTTGCAGCTTTTGTTCCTATTTTATGGCCTTCTCAAAGACCTCATCCATCGTCAATGGATTATGAATATCCACATCAGCTCCAACATGTGGCCTCAATCCTAGGATGAATTTCTGAATACGGAACCTCTCATCCATTAGATACTATGGTACGTACTTCAGGATATTAGTGAACCTCTCCTAGTACTTAGTAACTGTCAGACCACCCTGTGTCAGATTCTGGAACTTTGTCATCTTCCTATCAAAGAACTGTGGAAGCCACCTCTTCCTGAAAAGTTGCAAGAACACTTCCCATGTAGTCCCACCTGGTAGTAACTTCTTCTCAGTCTTCTCATTATCCCACCAAGTAGCAGCTTCTCCAGTAAGCTGGTATGCAGCCCAAACTGCCTTGGTCTCATTGGACATATTCTTGACCTCAAATTACTTTTCCATCTCAATTACCCAAGCTTCAGCTCCATCACCTATAATCTTACCATCAAACTTGGGCAGTGCTACCCTTTTAAAATCTTTTTCCAACTCCCCTTCAATCCTAGCTTGACGATTTTGTTGTTCTTCAACCCTTGGATTGTCATTATTGGGTTGCTCTTGATTGCGGGGAATTTTGTTCTGAGGGTTTTTTCCTTCTCTGACACCTCGAACTTCCTGTTCTAGATTATCCATTCTGGAACCCTGCTGATTCAAGAGACTAAGAATCTAATCCAACCTGTCATTCTCATTGCTTATAGCAGCTCCTTTTCCACTTGTACCCATTATGTATCACAATTCCAGCATCAAGGAATGTTTCTTTAGCATAATGGACAAAGGACCCTAGTGTTCAAACCTAGGGCTCTGATACCAAATGTAAAGTGCGAAACTCCTTCAAACATACATCAAAAAAACTTTAAATAATTTCATTTATATTCAAAATAAAGTCGACAATTCATTCATTTAGACATCATAAAAACCATTCGATTCCAAAAACAATGACTTAAAGTCGATAAGATAGATTCAATATACAATTCTAGTTTAATTGCATACATGTGTCATATTACACAATTTGATAATAATACAAAAGAAGTTGTAATATAAGTTACAATTCGAGACTTAGGCATTCAGTCGCCTTAAGCTCTTCAATATATAAATAAAGAATACAATATACATAAATGAAGATGACATCATTTGATCTTCAATCCAATAGCATATCTTCATAATGAAGATGAGAACAAGGATCAGGCACTTTTTCGGCCCAACCTCAAAGCTTATGCTTCCTTAGAATTCCTTAGTCATTCAAGAAATACCTGACCCTACACGAATCACTTAGCAAAAACCAGTCGACAAGCAAGATGGAATCTGGTGCGTGCCTAGTATAACTAGTAAAACCACAAGAATTTTCATTTTTCTAATTCATTTAAGAAACAAGCAAGTTCGATACTAGGATATGGTAGAGATTTCATTAATTCCATCTATTTCAATGGTCCTTAAGTTACTTGGCCAAGTAAAATATCATGCACGACAAATAAAGCAGTTTTGGAAAAGCAAAACTACACTCTCTAATAACCCATATTCGGCACCCATCCCAAAAGGTAACTTTCCCAAAAACATGACATGCACTTTCATTTATCAAACATGCATGGTTCCAATCCATTAAATACAATCTTTCACAAACAGTTTAACGAAAATCTTGTTTGAAGCAAAAACAATTTAAAAGTTGTTCCTTTCATCATTTTAAACCATAAATATCATTAATCGAATAAATTAAATAACAACAATAAAGAAGATGTATTTCCAGTATGTAATTAAATACATATTTTAAAACTGTCATAAAAGAGCACACTTTATTTCATTTTATTCACTCAATTAATTTGTTTCCACTTGAAATAATCTTAATTTGTTTCATTTTCAAGAAAATCATATTTTAATTTAAATGGTTTATTTTTTGTTTTCCATACTTGCAGAAAATAAATAAATAAATAAATACTTTTCAAGAACAGTTTAAAATAAATGATTTTAGTTTCCGTTTTGAATGTTTTGAGTTTCATTTGTAAAATTTACTGATTTAAAATTTATGTTCTGGAATCTCGTTTAAAGTTTAAAGGATATTTGTCAAAATCTTTTATGTTCTGAATTCTTTTCCAGTCTAATTTAAAATAATGTTTTATGTCAAAATCTTTTTCCAAGTCTAAACTTTTCTCCTAAATTTATAAATCAATTGTTTTTCTTTGTTTTCTATCAATGTTTTCCTACAATTTTCTATTTTGAACTTGTTCAATGTGGTTTTTCTGTAATTCACAGTTTGATGTTCAAGAATTTACATAGAATTTGAAGAAAACAAAATACTTTTTAAATTTTTTAAAGAAATTAGAATAAGAAAATAACTATTTTATTCGAATTCATTGTATTCTTTTTTTTGTTAATAATTTCAAAAAAACAAATCCTACCTAGTAATTCTGGAAATGGATTTTTTTTTAGTTTCCTCTGTTCTTTCTGTAGCTTTTTCCTCTATTTGATTGTTGTTATGTCTGATCTTCTTCCTCTCTTCCCTTAATTTCTTTTCTATTTTCACCTCTTCTAGTTTATTACCTCTCTCTGGCACCTATTCCCATGCCTTCTCTCCTTCTTCCTCCTCTATTCTTGTGCACCTTTCCTATCCTTCTTCCTGCGCACTATTCTCTTGTTGCTTGTTGGTGAATGAAGGATGAGGAGATCTAGTTTCTTTACCTGCACGCCCTCTCCTCTTTCTTTCCCAGCACCTACCTCCCTTGCACACACTCTCCTGCCTTCTCCCTGTCACCTGTTGGTTTCCTGCGCATGGGAGATTAGAACACTCTGTTGCCTGGCCGCGTGGAGGATAGTGGGTAACCGAGTTCTAAGTCTCCCTTGCAGACAGCATACCTGCTCTTCCTGGCTGTGCATTCACCTGTACCTGCGTATGAGTTGGGAAGACTTTGTGGATGCGTGGGAAAGAGAATTCCTTCCCTCCAAATATCCAAACAAATAAACCAAAACCTCTGCCTCCTCTAGCTGCGTGGAGTATAGAAGATAAAAATCCAAAAATAAGTAGCAAATAAACAATATGTCTCAATTTCTTCTCTCAGCAACCAAAAATGGATTTCTCCTTCTCTTTTACCAATTTTAATTTTTCTTTCTGATCCAACTTTTCTCATGCAAATGGTGAAGTTATTCCCAAAGCAAGATCCACCATTTATGTTTGATCTCTAGTTCCATTTTCTAACTCCAAGTTTTCAAAATTTGATTGCCTTTAATTGATTGAAGATATTTTTCTTCAATTTGTTCAACTGTAGTTTTAAATTTTATTTCAATTTTACACGTGTGTTTGTTTTCCAATTTCTTTTCAATTTGTTTTCAATAACTCATCTTTAGATATTTATTTAATTTCCTCATTAAATCTTTTCTTCCATATTTTTAAATAAGCAATAAATAAAAACAATTAAATTTACAACACTATATTTATTACTTTTTTAATAAATTCCGCAATACAAAGTATATTCTGTTAATTTTAAATAACACCATTATTATTTTTAAATTATAATAAAATATCTATACAAGGAATCCAATTCATTTAAATAAAATCTATTTCCACTAAAATTAACCAAATCTTCATTTAAAACGACATATTGTTTTCACGAATTTTGGTGAAATCAATTAAACTTAATTTAAAATTTGCAAACACAATAAATAACAAAATGCATTAAAATATTGACTAAGTGAGTGTGTGAGATTCCATCATCCTCATAAACGTCTAATGGCTAAAACGACTCTACTTGATCGTTGTTCTCGCCTTCAATCACGTTCACTTGTTCCTGTGTTCACTTGCACTCGAGTTTTCATTAGCAATGACAAACCCCAAATTTAAATATAAAAATACATTTTGAATCATTGTAATTGCATTTCAATTTCAATTTCACTTCAATTTGAATTTGAATTTGAATTTAACTTCCATTTAAATAATCATTTAATTTTAATTTAAATAACAATATCATGATTAATAATTTTCATTTAAATCATCCATAAAAATCAATACGTGACATATTTCTTCCACCATAAATACTCTTGCACCCCATCCCTCTCTCAAGTATCTCCCTCCCACCCTAACTAGACAACTTTCTCTCCTTGTAATTTTCTCTCTCTTAGGTCTCTCCCACTCCCTTTATCTCCCTCTCAAGTATCTCTCTCTTAGTTTTCTCCCTCTCAAGTCACTCTCTCTTAGGTCTCTCTCTCTCTCTCAAGTGTCTCTAGCTCCCTCTCTCTCAAGTCTCTCACTCAAAATATCCCTCCCACCCTCTCTCCCTCTCTCAGGTCTCTCCCCCAACCCTAACTAGATAAATCTCTCTCCCTCTCAAGTCTCTCTCTCTCTTAGGTCTCACTACCTCCCACCCTACCTAGACTACTCTCTCTCATTCCAAGCCCCCCTCTCACACTCCCTCTCTCTAGGGTCTCCCTTAAAATATCCCTTCCACCCCTTCTCCCTCTCTTATGTCTCTCCCACCTATCCTAACTAGATAGCTCTCTTTCTTTGACAATAGTCTCTCTCTCTCTTAGGTATCCCTCCCTCCAACCCTACCAAGACAAATATCTCTCACTCCAACCCCCTCTCTCATACTCCCTCTTTCTCTCTCTCACTCCAACTCCCTCTCTTAGGTCTTTAACTTTCTATCTCCTTCCCATATCTCTCTCTTAGGTATCTCTCTCTCAGGTGTCTCCCACTCCCTCTCTTAGGTTTAGCCCACTCACTCTCTCTTAGGTATCTCCCTCAAAATTTCCCTCTCAACCTCTCTCCATATCTTAGGTCTCTCCCCCCCAACCTAACTAGATAAATCTCTCTATCCATCTCAAGTCTCTCCCTCTCAGGTCTCACTCCCTCCCACCCTACCTAGACTACTCTCTCACACTCTAACCCCCTCTATCGCAATCCCTCTCTCTCAAGTATCTACCTAAAATATCCCTCCCAACCCATCTCCCTCTCTCAGGTCTCTCCCTCCCACCCTAACTAGATAACTCTCTCTCTCCCTCTCAATTCTCTCTCTAAGGTCTTACTCCCTCTCACCCTCCCTAGATTACTCTCTCTCTCCAACCCCCTCTCTCAAAATCCCTCTCTCATATCTCTCCCTCAAAATATCCCTCCCACTCCCTCTCCCTCTCCTAGGTCTCTCCCTCCCATCCTAACTAGATACCTCTCTTTATTTGATGTAGTAGTCTCTCTCTCTCTTAGGTCTCATTCCTTCCCACCCTACCTAGAAAAATATCTCTCACTCCAACCCCCTCTCTCACACTCCCTCTCTCTCTCTCTCTCCCTCTTAGGTATTTATCTCTCTCTCACACTCCAACTCCCTCTCTTAGTTCTTTATCTTTCTCTCTCTCTCTCTCTCATATTTCTCTCTCTTAGGTATCTCTCTCTCAACTCTCTCTTAGGTGTCTCCCACTCCCTCTTTCTCAAGTCTTTCCCTCAAAATATCTCTCCCAACCCCTCTCCCCCTTTCAAGTCTCTCTCTTAGATCTCATTCCCTCACACCCTACCTAGACAACTCTCTCTCAATCCAACCCCCTCTCTAACACTCCCCCTATCTCTCTCTCTCAGTTCTTTCTCTCCCTCTCTCTCACTCTCGCTTCCTCTCTCAAGTCATTATATCTCTCTCTCCCTCTCGTATCTCTCTCTCAAGTGTCTCCAATTCCCTCTCTCTTAGGTATCTTCCTCAAAATATCCCTCCCAACCCCTCTCCCTCTCTCAGTTCTCCCCCTCCCACCCTAACTAGATAACTATCTCTCTCCCTCTCAAGTATCTCTCTCTCTCTCTCTTAGGGCTCACTCCCTCCCACCTACCTAGACTAATCTCTCTCACTCCAAGCCCCTCTCTCACACACTCTCTCTCTCTCTCTCCCTCTCAGTTATTTATCTCTCACTCCAAAACCCTCTCTCGGGTCTTTGTATTTCTCTCTCCCTCTCATCTCTCTCTCTTAGCTATATCTCTCTCAAGTATCTCCCTTTCCCTCTCTTAGTTCTCTCCCTCAAAATATTGCTCCCAACCCCTCTCCATCTCTTATGTCTCTCCCCCCAACCCTGACTAGATAACTCTCTCTCTCCCTCTCAAGTCTCACTCCCTCCCACCCTACCTAGACAATCTCTCTTACTCCAATTGTCATCATGGTGCTATCGTTGCGAAGAAATATTAATTGTTGGCGAAGAAATTTGTTGAATTTCTACTCCTGGAATGCGAGCGTGAAATTGCGGAGGTTTTGGCCACGGCTGACAAAAAAAATAGTCGAAATGCTAATTATAGATTTGCATTTCTTTTTTTCTTTTAACAATCAATAACGTGAGTGTGTTATAACGTGCTCGTGTTATTGGTTTGTAGTTGTCGAGCCTCAGGCTCGGCATAACGAGCCATAATGCGAGTACATTGTAACGGGCTTGCGTTATGGATTTTCAAAAAAAAATTAGAGGGTGTCCACGAAATTGCTACCCATTTCAATGCACCTGCCCTTACTTTGAATTTAATAAATAATTATTATTCATTTTCTATTTGAATTACGACTAAAGTCTTGATTGAAAAATGTTTGTAGCTTTCAAACCATATCACATTTTTTGAATCCGAAACATGTGTCACATTCTATGCTTCACATACTATAGGATTTTTAAGAAAAAAAATGAATTTCATGAAATTTTCACCAAGTTTAGGTGGTTAGACATACGAGTTTTTATATTTTTTAAAAATTGTAATAAAAAATTCATAATTAATTATTTACTTGAAAAAAAATTATAAAAAAATATGCATCACATTGGTACATGAGTCCTCTACTTATATCTAAAATATTATAAAAAAATATTATCATTTTATTGTGGTTAGGGTGGTCAGACAAACACCTACTTCTTATTTTTTCCCTAAAATTTAAGTACTACTGCATTGAAATTTCAAATTTTCACCAGATAGATTTAAAAATTAAAAAAAAACCTAGTAGTTTAGAAACTACATTCAATTTGCTACAAATTATTTTCTTACATATTTTTGAAATAATATAAATAACTTATTCAAATTTTTACATCAAGTTGCCTAACTCTGATTTTTTGAATTTTCATCGCCACTTAAGGGCTTGTTTTTCCCATGATGATCCTGCACATACCCTTATATTCATTTATGCTCATAGAATGACAAGGCAATGGTAAAAAAGTAAAAGTTTGAGTACATTTCCTAAATACAAAAGAATTTCAACCTATAACATCAAACCTTTGAAGTGCCTAAAAATTCTTGGCAACAAACACCATTATCTTTCTACATATTCATAAATGGAGAAAACCCAGTTGAGCTCTCATGACCGTAACCTAACACAAAACACAAAACCCACTTGGGGTTTTCTTTGAAATACAAATGTTGAAGAAAACAATGAGGGTTCAAGCTTATACAAATGATAGAAACAACTCAGAAAATGAAAACAATGAAGTGAATGGCCGTGACCATGAAGGGTTTGGAAACCTAGAAAATAATAAACAAAAAATACATGAAAGTTCTACATCTCACAAGTCTTATTCAATTTTCTATCATGGGTCGAGCCCAAAACCAAATTATCCTTTGCAGAAAAAATGAAAATATAGAGAGAGAGGTCGTGGCCTTGATCAAATATACACAAATTTTCATCTACAACAAACAAAAGAACTCCATTATTTTGTTGAAGAAGCTCAAATCGAGCTTATTTAAGAGAGAAATGCACAGGATTAAGAAAAAGTGGAACTTACCCAAGTTCTATGTGGAGAAAACCCATCAAAATCCCATGTGCCATGTCTTTCATAAACTCAAGTCAAGCTTTCCATTGTGGCTCGAAGTGGAGGAAAAATAAACAAAAAAACAAGGCAAAAAGATGAGTTAGAAATCTATAGAGGCCACAGCCTAGAGGCCCTAAAACCCTTCAAAATGGAGTCGAAATGTCCTAGAACGAAGAAGAAGCAACTTACCATCAAGTTCATGAAGGAAATCAACACCAAATCAACATAATAGTGCATGAAATGCTCAATCTTCAAGCTCAAATTCTAGTTCCCATGGCGGCCAAGTGTAAGCTCTTTTCTTTCCAAAATGCCAAGTGAAATTGATGTGAAGAATTAGGGATTAGTTTTGGTTTTGTGCTAGGGTTTCCCAATGCCCTAATTCAAATTTGGGTTTTTTGTCACATTCAATTAAATAATCCAAATGCCAAACTAATATGTTGACCTTGCCCTTGCATTTTGTGCCAACTTTAGGAGTTTTGACTTTGATTTAATTTATGTCCCTATCAAAAAACTCAAGTCGATGCCTTGTGATGCATATTTTTTACCTTAGCATTGAATGCCTTATTCCTCATTGAACCTTTGAATAGGCATATGTGATAGGTGCTTAAAATTTTTTATGATTTTTTATAGAAAAATCAAATATAATTGGAGCCTTTGCATATTATTTTGTTTTTGCAACGTACCAAATTGTAAAAATCAAAATAATTGGAGTCAAAATTACAAAAAATCAGAATAATAGGAGCTTTCTATTTTGAAAATTAAAAATTGCAAATGATGCAAAACATCATTAAGGTAATATTTCTATAAATTACCTCTTCTCTCTTTGTATATATTGTGTAAACCTTCATTACCTTCATTCTTGAGTGTTATTTTGTTATTTCCCACATATATATGCAATGCTATTTAAGTTTGTAATTATTGTTCTATGATTTTTCCTTTTCTTTCAACATATGATCAAACGCCTAACCTTCATATTGTTGGAATAATGGATGTTGAATCATCCAATGAAGCTGCGCACACTTCAAAGAGGACCTGTCAAGAAGAAATTCAACCACACAGAAAGTGTTGCAACAAAGGGCATGCAAATAGAGATTATCTGATTGATATTCAGAATATATGGAATTGATCTATCTGATATAGATATTTTACAAAGAGTACATATGCCTGATTAAATAGGCAAGAGCAAAACCTAAAATGCATAAGATGTTGCCAAGTGTTCAAATCACACTACATGTGACAACATGAAACCCTAACCTAGGAATGATAACAAGATGGAGATAAGTTCTAGAAAAGACAACTCATCTTCTAGAAGGGAATGTTATCTCAACAACATTTATTAAATGATAAAAAGTAACCTAGGACTAATATGATTAATTAATACCTAAGTTAACTTATGCTAGTGTAATAATTAATTAATTAATTAATTACTCTAACACATATTACCTCTAGAATTTAATAGAATATATAATTGTGTGTGTTTTGGCCCCTTTCACTGATATATTGTGTTGTTTGGAGTAGGAAGAAATATATATCTTGGTGTATCACCTCCCATTTCCTTTTTTATGGAATCCTTCTCTCCCTTTTCCCCTACGATTTGATTAGAGAAGGGTACTGATAGGATTCTATGTGATAGATTGGTCCAACACATCTACACCTAGATTGAAAGAGAAATTTGACCTTCTCTAGAGACTTGACCTCATCTTGCAAGGTCTTATACCTTGAGGTTGTTTCCATTGTGTCATTAGAATTTTAAGCCTTTGTTCAACAGAGTGCAATTTAATGTGACAAGTACATCATCAATCCTTTTTTCCAAGACTCATATTTTAGTGACTTAATCCCTATCACTTAAGGGTTGGGGGTTTAGTGTGAAATTTTTCTTTTCTAGCCAATTATATTTTATCTAGTTCCTACACCTAGTATTCATATTCACACTAGCTTAAGTTCACAAAATGGTTTAGTTGTCTAACCTCATAGACACTTGACACATTCCCTCACACTTGTCCCAAGTATTCTACATGTGTCATATCTCTTGGAGGTCTAGTCAATATTTTTATTTTACCTTCTTACTTCCTCATCTTATATATACAAGGAGAGTTCACTATATATTTATACATTTTATGATAGTTCATTGGCTAATCTATTATGCTTAATTAATTTTGTGAAATTTATAAATTTTCAGTTTAATATTTGTTTCTCCAATAGAATGAGAATGAGAAAGTTGTAAGAATATACCCATTTGTATCTACCCTAAAGGGTGAAATACATAATGATGATATTTGCTACTTATATCCATGGCTTGGGAAGGTCATATTTATTGAATCCATTTTGAAAGCTAAAAAAATTTCCCCCTACTTATGAAAGGCCTTCATGTTCTGGTGATCTCTATATTTTATTATTTTAGAAAACTTGATTATGTACATTTCAAATTCCATATAAAGAGTCATAAGTTCCCTAGAAGTATTGAATGAAATGCCACTAACATAAATAGTTCTATGTTTCTAGTTAATCTAGTAAAAACATTTAAAAGCATGAGATTATAGTCATTGATGGATTTCAAGAAAGGAAAAAGACCTATTATCTTAATAATATTTTGAATAGTTGCATTTATCTATCCTTTTCATAAGAATATGATTTAGATATGAGTCTATCTCCTCCCACAACATTGGTTCCTCTTAAAAACTTATAAATCATGATGTTAGGCCATAAAATAGAGTCAAGATTGATGTAGAGAGAATTAGTTTTATCAATACAAAAGGAACTATCATGAATATTAATAATAATCTCCCCCTCCATAAAGATATTTATGTTAGAATTATTATTTAAGTACTTATCATTTAATTATCTTATGACATATCAATTCTCAAGAGGAAAATCAATGGTTAGATATTAAAGGATAATATTGAATTAATTAAAAATGATTACTTTAATGCTAGAAGGAAGGGTTCCCTCTTTTTTTCTTTTTTTTTAAGTAGCCTGGTAAACTTTTTAACGTGACCGACGGTGCTGGCGCGACATGCCCTCTGGTACCATGGGGGTGGGTGAGACTAGACCTCGTGACCAACCTCCTACAACATGAAATATTTAGCCAACCGAGCTAGGGCCCCAACCCCTTAAATTTTTTTATTTTTTTTATTAGACTGTAGGAATCGGGTAGCATGACCCCCTATAAACTGCAGTGCGCCTGGTAAAATTTTTAACGTGACCGGCGACATTGGCGCGACACGCCCTTCGATACCATGGGGGTGGGAGAGACTAGACCTCGTAACCAACCTCCTACAACAGGAAAGATTTAGCAGACCGAGCTAGGGCCCCAACCCTTTTTTTTTCTAGTGCGCCTGGTAAAATTTTTAACGTGACTGGCGGCGCTGGCGTGACACGCCCTCTAGTACCACGGGGGTGGGGGAGACTAGACTTCGTGACCAACCTCCTACAATAGGAAAGATTTAGCCAACCGAGCTAGGGCCCCAACCCCTTTTTTTATTAGACTGCAAGAATCAGGTAGCACGACCCCCTATAAACTGCAGTGCGCCTGGTAAACTTTTTAACATGACCGGCGGTGCTAGCGCAACACGCCCTCTGGTACCAAGGGGGTGGGGGAGACTAGACCTCGTGACCAACCTCCTGCAACAGGAAAAATTTAGCCAACCGAGCTAGGGCCCCAACCCCTTAAGGGTTCCCTCTTTAACCAATAAGATTAGTCAGTAATTAGGCCACCCATATTTTCAAATAAATCAATTACCTAGGTACCCTTTTTTATATAAATAGAGGATTTTAATGTTTTGGAAGGATTTTGAGAGTATTTAGCATTATTCATAATATAATTATAAGACCAAATGCCAATGATATTTAAGTTTAACATATATATAAAAAATTAAGTGCCTATCAACCTCGACATTATTTATTTCAAGATTCTTAGCCAATGCTATAAGTAAGAGTGCAACAAAAAAAAAAAATTCATATTGTTTGACTAAATGTATATTTTTTTCACTATAAGGAGAGTTCACTATATATTTATACATTTTATGATAGTTCATTGGCTAATCTATTTTTCTTAATTCATTTTGTGAAATTTATAAATTTTTAGTTCAGTATTTGTTTCTCCAATAGAATGAGAATGGGAAAGTTGTAAGAATATACCCATTTGTATCTACCTTAAAATGGTGAAATACATAACTACATGATTAGGAAAAAATTTAGTGGCGAATCTTCATCAATTGGCGAATAATTGAAATCGAGACCTCCAGAAATGGCAAATAGTACTTGTAGCTGAAAACAATGTTGATTTGCCAAGTTTTTACAACAAAAAAAATGTCTCGATTAATTGCCTATGTATTAATTTTAAACGATACAAAATTAGAACTGATTCACCAACAATTTATACTATAATCACAAATATCAATTATATTTGCCAATACGTATTATATTCCTACCATTAATTTTGGGGAAATATCGCCACAGTAATAAATTACCATTTAATTTCAGGGATATTTTAGCCTTGAATAGGGCTTTTATTTATTGCCATCAAATCATCACTTAGATTTTTAATTGGATGACTGTAGGTTGATTCTGCAACCTAATAAACACATGCCTTTTAAAAGGCTTGTTGAGGCCTAGAATTTATTTTAGGCCACACAATTAGATTTAATTATGTGGCCCAAAACAAATTTCGGGCCTCAACAAGCCTTTTAAAAGGCATGTGCGTATTAGGCCATATAATCAACTTGTAGTTGTCTGATTAAAACACTAAATTGCTAATCGATGGTAACATTTACACTTTTCATGTATTCTTACTTTTAAAGTGAGATTTTTAAAAAACACTTAATTTGTGTGTTCTCCAATGCATTTTTAAAAAGGAGCGTGTCGGGGCCGCTGTCCTTGGACCCCGCGAGGGGGCGTTGCCCCCTCGACCCCCACAAGGGGGCTTGACCCCGCCGGTGGTTGCCGCCCTCGGGCCCCTACTTCAATATTACAAAAAACAAAAAAAATATGGGAGAACTCCACCGACCAACTATGCAAATTTTTAAAGGAGAGATTCGCCAATGTAATCAATACTTTTAGTGAATATTCACTAGGATTCTCCACTGTGATTATTATTTTTATCAATTATTCATTTAGATTCACCAGGATTTTACAAACTTTTTTAATAATGTGCATAGATTTGCCAAAAAAATTAATAATTTTTTTCAAATAAAAGGAAAGATTCGCCAGGATTTTACACCTTCGCCGAGGGGGGGGGTTTCTTAAAGTTATCCCTAATGATGATATTTTTCGCTTATATCCATGGCTTGAGAAGGTAATATTTATTGAATCCATTTTGAAAGCTAAAAAAAAATTCCCCCTACTTAAGAGAAAGGCCTTCATGTTCTGGTGATCTCTATATTTTATTATTTTAGAAAACTTGATTATGTACATTTCAAATCCCATATAAAGAGCCATAAGTTCCCTAGAAGTATTGAATGAAATTCCACTAACGTAAATAGTTCTATGTTTCTATTTAATCTAGTAAACTAATTTAAAAGCATGAGATTATAGTCATGGATGGATTTCATGAAAGGACAAAGACCTATTATCTTAATAATATTCTGAATAGATACACTTATCTATTCTTTTCATAGGAATATGATTTAGATATGAGTCTATCTCCTCCCATAACATTGGTTCCTCTTAAAAACCTATAAATCATGATGTTAGGCCATAAAATAGAGTCAAGATTGATGTAGAGAAAAATATTTTTATCAATACAAAAGGAACTATCATGAATAATAATAATAATCTCCCCCTCCATAAATTTATTTATGTTAGAATTATTATTGAAGTACTTATCATTTAATTATCTTATGACATGTCAATCCTCAATAGGAAAATCAATAGTTAGATATTAAAGGATAATATTGGATTAATTAAAAATGGTTACTTTAATGTTAGAAGGAAGGGTTCCCTCTTTAACCAATAAGATTAGTCAGTAATTAGGCCACCCATATTTTCAAGTAAATCAATTACCTAGTTACCTTTTTTATATAAATAGAGGATTTTAATGTTTTGGAAGGATTTTAAGAGTATTTAGCATTATTCATAATGTAATTATAAGACCAAATGCTAATGATGTTTAAGTTTAACATATATATAAAAAATTGAGTGCCTATCAATCTCGACATTATTTATTTCAAGATTCTTAACCAATGCTATAAGTAAGAGTGCAATAAAAACTTTTTTCATATTGTTTGACTATATGTATAATTTTTTCACAAACACAACTAGCTCACATTTGCAATTCTTGACAACCCTCTCCCCTTGCCTAACCTAGGTTACCTTTAGCAAAGCTATTAATACTTAATTTGTTCCATCCTATATTAGGGAGATTGTAAATAGTAGTCTTTCACCTTTTTTGGTTATCAATATTTACATTATCAAGAGGGAAATTAAGATTTATTTTTTTATTTTATCTCTTAATTACCAAAGAAGGATATTTAATATTTTGATATATGGAAGACTCAACATTTTCCTAGATGGCTCAAAAAAATTTCAACAAAAGTATGTTACAAGGTTGACTATTTATCCTATAATATCATGTCATTCCTTTTCTACCAATTAATCAAATACCAAAGGGCCACCAAAGAGAAAAAATCCTAGGGCCATAACCAATAGGTTTTCAAAATTATGAGGATAGCTTGTCTAAGGTTTCAAGAATTGGGAAATGAAAGAACAAGTGTTTATTTATTTGTATCTTTTAGCCTTTTTACATAATATGCATTTCTAGGGTAGGGAAAATCCTCTTAGTTTAAGATTGTCAACTATAAGGATTTTACTTTGGAGAGTAGCTCACCATAAGAAGCTGATCATAAGAATAAGGTTGTGGTTCTAGATAGAATACAAGATAAACTTAGGGGATGGTAACTCTATGGTTAAATTAAAACTATATTTTACTCAATAAATTATAGTAGGGTTATTTGACCATAATATTTTATTCTTTCTAGAAGAAACAAATTGAAGAGGAAAAATATGAATTTACTAATCAAGTATTTATTTTGGGACTCAATTTACTATTGTCCTTTTTTCTTGAGTGCATTTTATTTGTGTGCCTATGAAGTGTGGTCCCTTATCAATAACTGATCTAATAAATCCCACAAGGGTCATCATGCTAGAATTGTGCTCTTGGTTGCAATCCCCTCTCATGTCTTTAGACTATTCCTTGAAATCAAAATTGGAAAATTGGCTAAGTATAAGGTGGGCCAAGGTTCCATAGGAACCAAGAACCATTGGCTCCCAATTCCCATGGAACCCTCGATAAAGGGTTCCTAAGTCCTATTCAAGCCCCAATGATAGGAAAAAAAGAACCATGATGCATAGGGAGAAATAATTAATTTTTTGTGTGAATTTTGAAGGTAATAGGATATGTCTTCATGGCAGCCAAAGTCTTGTAAGATGAATTTTTGTAGAACTTTTTGTAGTATCAAGATATGTCTTGAGAAAATGTATTATTTTGCATAACCTAGTGTAGGCCACTTTTTTGCTACATCCTAAAGTTGGTCATTGTACTATAATAAGAAATTTTATGAGATCTGATGGTTGACAGGATATCGCTAAAGTTGTAAAGATGTCAAAATATATCCACATCACAAAAAACATTACTACCTTTCTTCAAAAGCAACAACTAAAATATCATAATCCTACTAAAGGGAAAAATACCAAATCCAAATAGGTGTTGATTTTTCATAAAAGATGATTTTGACAGTCGAATGGGGCTCAAATTTTCACAAAAGGTAAGAACATATGGAAGAAAAATTTGCACGCATATTTTCCACTCACTCCACCTATGAATAGTAATGGCATAGTCATCTAGCTACCAAAATTGATTGTAGATTATCTCCATTGATCTAAAGTGTTTATTTTGGGTGCAATTCAACTTGGACCATGCATTTTAAACTATGAATAGTGAAGATTAGGGTTAATTCGTTGTTACTGATAATGAGAATTTTGAGTCATATTTCAAGGTTGGTTGTTGTGTGGTCTCTAGATGCCACGTTGCAAGGCATCCATCAATGCTAAGTCTAGTTTGCTAAAGGATTATAGAATTGTGAAATAGAAGAAAACTAGTGTTGTAATATGTTTTGTTTTGCAGAACATGTCAATGGAATTAAGTATGTATTCAAGAAGATTTCTTAGTCATAGTTGCAAATTTTCCTTTGTCACATTTGTTGGCATGAACGTAATGCTCAGTTAGATGAATGTAATAACATTCTAAAAACATTAGAATGCTTGTAAAGATCTTTCTAACTGTTAGGAGTAGGAATATTTTTTCACACCTATAACATTGTAATATAACTAGGGATCTATCTTTAGTAATTTGAGAACAAAGTCATTTCATGTAGGTTAAGATTGCATAACTTTATTAGGTATATAAGGGTTATATATAACTAGTTTTTCTTGGCTTATGATTACATAATCATATAAATTCTAAGACTATCAACAAACTTAAGGCATAAAATTTTAGATAGTGATAAATCAATTAAATATTACATCTACACCAATCAAATCTATTTGTTAATTTTGAAGTTAAGTTCTTCTAATTGTTTGTTTTATGTCGACATTCATTTCAATACTCTATCCTAACTAAAGAATTTAAATTAATTGTATAATTATCAATTATATTTATTTCAATAACCAAAATTATATACACTTGATTCAATTTAATTTATTTGCAATGCTTTATTGAACTAAAAGAAATTCTATATTGACATCACAAAATCTCATACCATAAATCATCTAAATTTAAATAAAAGCTAAGACATAACAAACATCTATTTTTAAAAAAGTTACTATAAAACAGCTCTTCCAAAAATAATTATGATATGTATCTTAAAAATTCTATAAAGTTCGGTTATTCTATAAAGGTCCACATTCAGACCGTTGGAGATTTGAACGGAACAATTTTAAATTGTAGTTAGTTGGTAGGAGGAGCGTCCAGGTAGATGCCAGCTAAGTTAACCGTTGCAGGAGCGTCCAAAAACAGGGTAGTGGGTTAGCTCAAGAGCTTGAACAGAGATGTGAATTATGGCAAGCAGTTTGATCTTGGAATGTTTGATCCCTGTGATTTGTATGACGCGCTGCACCAGCCAAAAGTTGAGATGATTGCATAGATGATTGCAGATTGTCTGTCCCTGTGATTTGTACGAGGCTCTGTGGGCATTACGAGACAGGAGTAGTCGATATTTGTCTGTTCTGCATTACGAGACTGGGTATGCAGAGAGATGTTGTGTTTGAAGACATAACAGTTCTAAATGTTGGAAACCCCATAGTTATAGATCAGTATTATGGCAAGCCGTTTGATCTTGGAAAGTCCGATCCCTGTGATTTGTATGACGCGCTCTGTGATTGGGGTTTCAGCTGGGTCTGCAGATTGTCAGAGGCAGGAGAGCACTAGAAATCGATGTTTGTGGGCATTACGAGACAGGAGTAGTCGATAGTAGTCGATATTTCTCATGATAAGGCCTTGAATATATAGTTGTTAGATATCTAGACTATACTAGTTATAAAAAGATATATTACAACGGTCTTAATGAATTGAGAAAGAACTGTATTTCATTATAACCTGTACTAATTCTGATTACTGTCGAATGTGTAGCAGGGGATGATTGTATCTCCATTTCATCTGGATCCTCCAATGTTGATATTCAAAAGATCACCATGGCATTAGGTATTCAAGGACTTAATCATGAGAAATTGCATCAGTCTAAGGGATGACTTTAATGTATTTACGCTTCTTTTTTTTCAGCATTGGGAGCCTAGGAAAAGATGGGGAAGAATCAAAAGTGGAAAAACTCGATGACCATAACATTGTATTTACTGGAACAGATAATGGAACAAGAATCGAGAGTTGGCAGGTTGTTTAACTTAAAACATCAATTACTAAATTAATTTCACCTGTCTTGATACTTGATAATGAAGTTAGTAAAAACTAGTTTCATCAGCGATATTATATTTGCCTATATATCCTAAACGCACATTTCATTGGCCAAAGAGTAAACAAATCTTAATGTATTTAAACTATTGGCCAAAGAGTAAACAAATCTTAATGTATTTAAACTATTACATGGTATCCACTGAAGTTTGGATGGTCTTTTCTTAATGTGTGCTCATTCTTTTATATATTCAATACCAAATTGGTTAAAGAGAGCTGAGAACGTTTTATGGAGATCCAGGGTGGCTCTGGGTATGCAGAGAGATGTTGTGTTTGAAGACATAAAGGTTCCAAATGTTGAAAACCCCATAGTTATAGATCAGTATTATTGTGATTCCCCTTCACCTTGTGGAAATCAGGTGAAGTTGATATTATCTATACTATTTAAGTTCAGAATGAATATTTGGTATCTTTTTTAAGGCTTGAATTAATATGATATAATTTCATACAGAATTCTGCAGTGCAAATAGAAGATGTGACTTTCAAAAACATTAAAGGCACGTCATCAATGTCCAAGGCTGTAAGTTTAATGTGAAGCAGGGCTGTTCCCTGCAGAGGAATTGTGATGAGAGATATGGATATAAAATCAATCATGACTTCCCACACAAAGTCAGAGTGCATTAATGCTTTTGGCTTTGCTTCTGGAGATATATCTGTCCAGCTAACTGCCTTAGCAGGTATTGATTGAATTTCAAGTCAGGCTGCTACTTGTATGCTGAACTCCCATATCATCTTCTGGCACAACATTGGACGCTGAACAGTTGGCTGCCCTGAAATCTCTTGGAGTCTCTACAGTGAAGGATCTCTGCTCACCCACGCAACAGAAAATCAAGGTCTGTGACAATGCAAAATTATTCTTTCTTAACAGATTCTACTTAACAGGTTACATTTCAAGAGTGCAAATTTAAGAATCTATTTGTACTGAATTTGATCTAATTAATGTGCAAGCATAAAAATATGTTGTTTGTTTATATTCTCTCTGTTGATAGTTGTTTTGTTTAGCGATATATAGCAATATATTAAGAAAATTGTAACATGTAAAATATGCAGGCTCTTCAATGGGGCCTGCTTTTCAGTCATGTGAGATTTGCAACTTTCTTGTTTATAGTATGATTGGTTTACAAAAAATGCTTGATCGCTAACAAATTATCATTTATTTTTGGTACATTGATTTAAATGATATATTAAAGATCCTATATCTTTAGAAAGAGTTCTGCCAATAGTTCGTGTGGCCATTAACTCATCTAGTGGACAAGTTTTAATTTTCTGTACTAGTAGTTGCAAACTATCTTAAAAGTAGAGTGCTTCTCAGCCATTTGGTATTTGCATCTGTCTTTCTTATAACATAATTGATTTGCAGAAAATGCTTGATTACTCATTATCAAGAAAATTTTGGTGATATTTTTCTTTCGCTAAAATACCTTGGGATAAGGGACCCATGACCCCAAATATGATTAGTGAGATGCCAATCTTAGGATGGTTTTAACTAACCATCCTTGAAAATGAAAAATACAAACGTAGTTCAAAGAGCCATCCTGCTCATCAAACAAGCATCTTGCTGAAAACAATTTAATCACTTAAAAAAATGCCTTCTATTCACTCTTTGGCATAGCTAAGTAGAAATAACCAGAGTGCAGAAAGAAGTACCAGAACCATAACTACTCAAAATATATTCAATCTAACCAAAACACATTGCACTTTAGAACAGGTCCTGCACCAATGATGTCAAACCACCTTACTGTTTTTGGACATATGCTCACCTAAAAGACTACCTTTATCTATCTTAGGATTCTGTGAGCGTATGAAAGGTCTAATTAATTGGAATATTTGCCAAAATTCAGGTGGAATCGCACAATGTAGGCTCATCACTCTCAAAATGGTGTGCCCTTGAGATTTTGCTAGCAATAGGTTCTTGCAGTTGAAACTCTTGTAGCTGTTTAGGCACAAGTTATATGACAAGAGCTGGTGCGGCTGATCTGAACCAGGGCTTCTAGATTTTCCTTTGGAATTTGAGCACAAGATGACTATATAATCCTTTGGAATTTGAGCACAAGATGACTATATAAGATACATTCAATTGCTACTTTTTCTTGGTAATTGTTCTTGAATAATTATTAAAATAAATATATTCATCTTTGTCTTTGAAAGAGCATTGGTCCAATTTTTCGCATTCATCTTTGACCAGGAATAACTTATCAAACATATTCCATGACACACAAGACATATATAATTGACATGAAAAACTGTCAAAGTGGGAAAAATGCGATCTTTCCAAAAACTATAATGCTCTCAATATTAACTGTGGCAAATGATATGATTTTAAAGTTCAAAATGAGAATTTAGTTTCCACTCTTCCGATTATAAACTAGTGATTGTCTTGTGCTCTCTGCCTCTGGTGCTTGAGAATTCTGCACCATTAAGGACATTTTAAACCTACCTGATTCTTGTCCGATTCTTGTAAGCATTTAGTACCTCCTTCCATTGTCCCTGGTGTTGCCTTCAGATTGTTAAACTATTTAACTCTAGGTAGCTATAAGCATCAACATGACATGCAATACATCTTCGTCTTTTAATAAGGTTGGTTATTCATAAATCTCTTTCTCCATTGTCATAAATAATATGTCTAGATGTTCCATGATCAAATCAAAATGTATGCTCCTATCAAGATGTAATCCAGCTGTTGATAAACATAATCAATGATCCTGCCAAAAACATATTATGGAGATTTGTCAATTTATCTACAGTTTGGATTTAAATGGTACAATAAAACTAGATGGGACTCCATTCCAATTCAACTGATTATCCAAGCACCAAACAAAGACGTATTAACCTTATGTTGAATTATTGGCCCTACTCTCCATATTACAAGTCCATGGGAGTTTGCACCCAAATGTGCTGAATATTTAAGATTCCAAAGCTGTATCATCCACTTCAATGTCTCCACATCCTTCTTTACTCTCCCTGCTTTGGGCATAAGCTTGCTGCAGATTGAATTTAAGAGTATTAATCAAAGTTTCACTGCATTTTGCCCGATATTGCCATGCATTTACTTCCAAACTCAATTGCTTCATCTTCTCTTCTAGTTCTGCATATTTCTTATTTATGTTTGCCACCTCTATATCCTTTTCCTTAAGCTTTTTAGTTGCTGCTTCCTGAACACATGTCAAGATATACATCTGAAGCCTCTGTCTCTTCTCCTTCACAACTTCCCTGAATCCCTCCCCCTACACGAAGAGCCAAAAATAAAAAATACATAAAGCAACATTGGGAACAACAATTAGAAAAGGAAAGGAGATAAATTAAGGAACTGATGAATTATAATTTCCACAGAACAGACATGCAAAGCGACAATCTGAGCAAAACAAGAATCTGAATCTTAATCATATTGTATGAAGATTCTTCATTTTGGGTATCCTTGTTGATTGCACATTAAAAACTACACAAGCAAATTGTTTTCAGTTGTGGAAACAATTTTAAAATCTTTGCTCGAAAGCCTTAAAGCAGATGACCCTTTGAATAGACAGTTCAGAGGAAGAAGGTCCTTCCTTGTCAATTGAAAAGTTGGCAGTTTTAAGGGCACTGTAAGCATCCAGTAGCTTAGCTCAATGACCACTGAGCATTTTTAAGACTGCAATTATAGTGAATAAAATAAGCTGAAATAATTAAAGAATATAGGTTGAGATTCATCATTTTGGGTCTCCTTGTTGGAGTTTCATGCGCCATTTCTGCTGCTATCATAGGTGGTTCCAGAGACAAAGGCTGTGACTGGAGATGCTAGGAATGTCTTCTGCAATGCCGTGAAGGACTACAATGCTGATATGCTAGTGTTGGGGCGTCGTGGAAATGGAACTATTAAGAGGTATTATTGCAAGCCAATTTTCTAGATTTACTGTTCACTCTGCATAGTAGTTGTACTTGTCATTTGCTATGTCAATTGTATATTCAATTTCTACTAAGATGTACTTGTCATTTGCTATTTCAATTGTCTATTCAATTTCTACTAAGATAAAAATCCATGAGTTATTATGAGTTTGGTTAATGATTTGAACCTCATAATTTACAGGTTACTTTTTGGCAGTGTGAGCGAACATCGTGTTCGGCATGCACAGTGCCCTGTTGTTATTGTCAAGAACCAGAAAAGCAGAGTTCAGTGGTAATACTATATTTGAATTTATCTTCTAGCTTGTAGGTGTTCAAATTGGGAGTTTATCACTTGTCAGCTAGGATGTGGTAAAAAATTAGAACATTATCATTATCCAGATATTCCAGCTTTGGTTACGGTTTGAGCTTTAATGTTGATATATATAATGTTACTGTCAAACCTTATAAAAAATGAGATGCATACCTTTTTTAGAACGTCCGATGATATTCTTGCATGGCAAGAAACTTCATAGAATGTTCCACAAGATCCTTACGGGTTTCCAAAGCTTACAAACTTTATGGCTGATATATGCTGCCCCGAAGAACATTGTAAGTTAACTAGTGAGAACATTTGATTCTAGTCTAATGTATTGAGGTCATGTATCTGACCCCATTGAGGCAAAGGTTTCACCCACCCTATTGATTCAGTCCCAGCGGCAGAGGCAAGGGTTTCAGAGGCATTGGAGAAATTTGACAAATCCTTATGCAAGCTGCCTGGCAGTGCCACTTAACAATTAATTCCCACATTGTTTTTTGTGATTGATATACATCTATTACTAAGAGTATTTTGATATTTTTGTCTGTGCACAATTACGTGTTCTTGTTTGTGTTAGCCAAGACTCCAAGTGTAGTTGTCAGTTTGTTACATTTGGGGTCTCTGTAAGTCAAAGGTGCAAACCAACCGCAACTATAAATAGCAATATCAGAGAAAACATATGCCAAAAGGGAGGTATTCATGTCAAGAGTAACGTAACAACATATTGCATGATCGAAGAGGTGTGGCAGTGACTTGAAAAGTGACAAGGTAGGAACGACATCCATGAGATTTCTCAACTTGCAAGTAAGATAGAGTTAACAGATGAGATCTAATAATGGGGGTCACAATCATGCATGGAGGACAATTAAAAAAGGAAAAGTAAACTGACTTCTTAAGGTAAAGTTAGTCTCTTAGGTCATTTCCAGGGTAGACACCAAAGTCTATGAGACTCCACTTGCAGAAGCCTACAAGATTATTCTTTTTCCATTTACCTCGTACTGTTCAAACTAAACCTAAATATCGTAACACCCTCTAGATTAGAACCTATGACTCCTCTATGGAGTACACAAGGCTTCACCATTAGGGCCACTCAGGCTTTACAGTTTACAGTATAATGATAATCAAATTCAGAGTAAGGAAACACTTTAGGCAATGATTCATCTAAGACATAAATGACAAGGATGGATACTGACATATCTAGCAATATCAATCCCTGCCTAGAGATCTTATGTGCGAGAAGTTAAACTTCGTCTTTTCATTGGAGAATGTATTCATCATTTCCATGGAACCAAAATTTTAACGCAACTTCATTAGGGGGATTTGAGCTTAGATTTGTAGAACATGGGGAAATGAATTTAATGTGTTTATGGTAGAACTGATTATGAAATGCAACAATGTTATACAGCAACGAAATTACATAGAGTTTGAGAGATGTGAGCAATTCTAACAGTGTAAACTCGCAAAAGTGAAAGTACCCCTTGCTGTTGCATTTTAGCCCTTAGTTTTCCAACTTGGTCTTGACTCTTGCTAATGCAATAAAAATTCTCCTTTTTGAGAGATTATGAATTATGATTTCTAGTGTGTTTTTGGTTATGGACTTGTCATTTTGAGTTGACTCTTCCTTTTCCTTTTTGTGCTAATTTATATTGTGTTGTAGCATATAAGTTCATGTAGGATATGAAATAGAGGAGAGCTTTGAGCTAGGATATGCAAACTGTTGGTGCATGACTATGTTGCCAGTTCAGGTTTGGATATATATATAAAGAAAGAATGGAGGAAAAATCTGAGCTAGGTAAGTGTTGGTAAACTGTTGGTGCACAACTATGTTACCAGTTCAGGTTTGGATGCGTATATATATAATATATATAATTTTCACAAAATGAATTAATAATGCAATGTCACTTGTCAGAAAATAATTGTTAAAGATAAGTCAAAATGTTTTCACATCATAGTTAGCATTACTTAGAATTGGGATTGAGTTAGCAAACCAAAAGTATAAACGGAATTCATTATTCAATTACTTAGGATTTAATCAGACAAAATATCAAGAGAAAAATGCTGCTTTTCTGTCTAGCGCAGCCCAAAACAGCTTTTGTTTTTCTCTTTCTAAAACCAATGCAGGGGGGGTCTGGTGTCAGCAGCCCCCAGCAGGATTGAAGGGCAGCACCTCTTGAGGTGTCTGGAGGCAGCACATAGGGCATGTTCCTTGTCATGATTTAGCTCCAAATTCTTCAAAAAATGCACTTTTAGGGTTATCTAATGTGGGTTAGCGCTTTTTTCAACTTATTCTATGTTTTTAATTAAAAATCTGCTTTTTTTAAATTCCCTGGTTTTTGAGGGTACTCCCTAGTTCACCCAGGTCCTTCCTACCTTTGCCTTGGGAGCATCCCTGGTCCTGGCTATTTGGCCCCAGTACATCTCAGATGTACCCAGGCCAATGGCTAGGCACATGACATGCCCTGCCTGAACCTGAATTGATTCTGGCTCAGGATCCAAACCAGGACCAAAACTGTTTGGGCTCAGTAAGGATGCATGCAGGCCCTTGTATCACAAGCCCTATGTAATATAACCTACAAGATCATATCAAAGCTCATAGCCAGCAGGTTAAAAATCTTTCTGTCAAAGAGGATCTCCCTCAACCATCACTTCTGTGCCAAACCAACAAAAGGTCAACATACCTGCAGGGCAAGAGCTCATCCATTCAACAAAACAGCAAAAAAGCTAAGAAACTGTCAAACTGGACAAGCCAAAGTTCTTCTTTTGACAGGTAATTGGGAGATGATACTGAAAACAATAAGCATGGTTTCAAAGATGATATTGTAGAGTGAACTGGCAGTTGTATCACCACTCTTATACTCAAAAGTCTCAATCAATGGTCACTAAAGCCAATGGTTTAAATCAACAAGATAACTCAAGGAAGGAAACCCACTCAGTTGTTCATAATTTTGCCAGCGTCTTCTGTCAGCGTTGAAGAATGGTAGGGATGAAGAAGGGCACGAGACAGAGCAGAATGTCATTTCCTATTTTTTGTGGCTTTGGGAGTGTAGGCTGTTGTAGGTTTTGTAAATGAGGACAAGCACACAAAAGAAACGACGAGGACAAAGCTGCTTAGAATGATATGTGATGGTATAATTGCCTTGGCTCACCCTTTCTCATATTCTCTACAGCCATAATTTTGGGACTTTTCCATGATTTCATTTTGCAGTGTGCAGGAGTCCAACGATGTGCATAAGGTACGCTTTATTTATGCTCATATTCTCTTTTCTCATATTTAATAACCTACGCGTATTTTTAGTCTTTAATTTGTGGAATACTTGCATTAAACAGTAACTTTTAGCATCTGAAATCTGTCTGATACTGATAATCGTAAAATGTTGTATTCTGTACTTTCTACTTCTCTCCCAAGTGATCTCTAGTCGGAAAAGAATTATAGCTTTGATTTTGTTTTTTTACAGGGCGATGATGTATTTGAAGTTTACAGTTTAAAGAAATTTAAGTGCACTACATTATTTATTTTAGAAGTTAGTAGATCGGTTAGAAAATAAATCTTTATTGTGAAGTAGAAAGAGTATTTTATGAAATCATTCAAATGTTTTTTAATGGAAGATTTAATATCATTTATAAATCTTTAACGAAGATAGAGTTACTTAATCATCTTCTTTATAGTCAATTTAATTGAATTTATTATTAAGTTAAAATTGTATTTTTATTTGCTTGTAAATATTAAGTAGTCAGGTAAAATTGTTTCACGATTAGCTTAAAAAGCTTTTTATAGAAATATATAAAATTTATTTTTCTATAAATTATAATCTTATTATAATAATAGTTGTTCTAGTACCCATTTACCTAAATCAATAAATAATAGCCATAAAAATTGATATTTCATAATATGTACACTTAAATAATTTTTATAATTTATTATGTCATCATTTAAATTTGACATAATAAATATTTTTATTTTTAAATGATATAAGATTGCTTTTTCATTTCATTCAAGTATAATATAATATTTACCAATTAATTTACCAATGATATAAGATGAGGGTGAGGGATGAGGGCAAAGAGGAAGGGGTGGGGGTGGTGGGGGTGGGGGCAAGGGCAGGGGCAAGGGCAGGGGCAAGGGGGAGGAGGGGTGTGGAAGGAGTGTGAGGGTGAGGGAGGGAGGGAGCGAGAGGGGTGAGGGGGAGTGAGAAAGGGAGTGGGGAGTGGGGAGGGAGAGGGTGGATAGGAGGGTGAGGGTGAGTGAGGGAGGGGTGAGGGTGATGATGATGATGAGGGGAGAGGGAGGGAGAGCGTGGGTAGGATGAGGGATGAGGGCAAAGAGGAGGGGGGAGGGAAGGAGTGTGAGTGTGAGTGTGAGGGAGAGGATGTGGAGGGGGAGAGGGAGAGGGAAGAGGGAG
>CM021100.1:880764982-880829098 GCA_007115665.2 Sequoiadendron giganteum | reverse complement strand
AGAATCATCTTGTAGGCTTCTGCAAGTGGAGTCTCATACACTTTGGTGTCTACCCTGGAAATGACCTAAGAGACTAACTTTACCTTAAGAAGTCAGTTTACTTTTCCTTTTTTAATTGTCCTCCATGCATGATTGTGACTCCCATTATTAGATCTCATTTGTTAACTCTATCCTACTTGCAAGTTGAGAAATCTCATGGATGTCGCTCCTACCTTGTCCACTTTTCAAGTCACTGCCACACCTGCGCTACACTGTTACAAAAATCCATCATGTAATATGTTGTTACGTAACTCTTGACATGAATACCTCACTTTTGGCATATGTTTTCTCTAATATTGCTATTTATAGTTGTGGTTGGTTTGCACCTTTGACTTACAGAGACCCCAAATGTAACAGACTGACAACTACACTTGGAGTCTTGGCTAACACAAACCAGAACACGTTATTGTGCATTGACAAAAATATCAAAATACTCTTAGTAATAGATGTATATCAATCACAAAAAACAATGTGGAAATTGATTGTTAAGTGGCACTGCCAAGCAGCTTGCATAAGGATTTGTCAAATTTCTCCAATGCCTCTGAAGCCCTTGCCTCTGCCAGTGGGATTGAATCAATAGGGTGGGTGAAACCTTTGCCTCAATGGGGTCAGATACATGACCTCCATACATTAGACTAGGTCAAATGTTCTCACTAGTTAACTTACGATGTTCTTCGGGGCAGCATATATCAGCCATAAAGTTTGTAAGCTTTGGAAACCCGCAAGAATCTTGTGGAACATTCTATGAAGGTTCTTGCCATGCAAGAATATCATCGGACATTCTAAAAAAGGTATGCATCTCATTTTTTATAATGTTTGACAGTAACATTATATATATCAACATTAAAGCTCAAACCATAACCAAAGCTGGAATATCTGGATAATGATAATGTTCTAATTTTTTACCACATCCTAGCTAACAAGTGATAAACTCCCAATTTGAACACCTACAAGCTAGAAGATAAATTCGAATATAGTATTACCACTGAGCTCTGCTTTTTTGGTTCTTGACAACAACAACAGGGCACTGTGCATGCCAAACACAATGTTCACTCACACTGCCAAAAAGCAACCTGTAAATTATGAGATTCAAATTATTAACCAAACTCATAATAACTCATGGATTTTTATCTTAGTAGAAATCGAATAGACAATTGACATAGCAAATGACAAGTACATCTTAGTAGAAATTGAATAGACAATTGAAATAGCAAATGAAAAGCACAACTACTATGCAGAGTGAACAGTAAATCTATATAACTGGCTTGCAATAATACCTCTTAATAGTTCCATTTCCACAACGCCCCAACACTAGCGCATATTAGCATTGTAGTCCTTCATGGCATTGCAGAGGACATCTCTAGCATCTCCAGTCACAGCCTTCATCTCTAGAACCACCTACGATAGCAACATAAATGGTGTATGAAACTCCAACAAGGAGACCCAAAATGATGACTCTTAACCTATGTTCTTTAATTATTTCACCTTAATTTATTCACTGTAATTACAGTCTTAAAAACGCTCAGTGGTCATTGAGCTAAGCTACTGGATGCTTTCAGTGCCCTTAAAACTGCCAACTTTTCAATTCACAAGAAAGGATCTTCTTCCTCTGAACTGTCTATTCAAAGGGTCATCTGCTTTAAGGCTTTTGAGCAAAGATTTTAAAATTGTTTCCACAACTGAAAACAATTTTCTTGTGTAGATTTTAATGTGCAGTCAACAAGGATACCCAAAATGATGAATCTTCATACAATATGATTAAGATTCAGATTCTTGTTTTGCATGTCTGTTCTGTGGAAATTATAATTCTTCAGTTCCTTAATTTATCTCCTTTCCTTTTCTAATTGTTGTTCCTGATGTTGCTTTATGTATTTTTTTATTTTTGGCTCTTCGTGTAGGGGAAGCGATTCGGGGAAGCTGTGGAGGAGAAGAGACAGAGGCTTCAGATGCATATCTTGACATGTGTTCAGGAAGCAGCATCTAAAAAGCTTAAGGAAAAGGATATAGAGGTGGCAAACATAAATAAGAAATATGCAGAACTAGAAGAGAAGATAAAGCAATTGAGTTTGGAAGTAAATGCATGGTAATATCGGGCAGAATGCAGTGAAACTTTGATTAATACTCTTAAATTCAATCTGCAGCAAGCTTATGCCCAAAGCAGGGAGAGTAAAGAAGGATGTGGAGACAGTGAAGTGGATGATACAGCTTTGGAATCTTAAATATTCAGCACATTTGGGTGCAAACTCCCCTGGACTTGTAATCTGGAGAGCAGGGCCAATGATTCAACACAAGTTTAATACATCTATTTTTGGTGCTTGGATAATCAGTTGAATTGGAATGGAGTCCCATCTGGTTTTATTGTACCATTTAAATCCAAACAGTAGATAAATTGACAAATCTCCATAAGATGTTTTTGGCAGGACCATGGATTATGTTTATCAACAGCTGGATTACATCTAGATAGGAGCATACATTTTGATTTGATCATGGAACATCTAGACATATTGATTATGAGAGGGGCAATGACAATGGAGAAAAAGATTTATGAATAACCAACCTTATTAAAAGATGAAGATGTATTGCACGTCATGTTGATGCTTATAGCTACTTAGAGTTAAATAGTTTAACAATTTGATGGCAACACCAGGGACAATGGAAGGAGGTACTAAATGCTTACAAGAATCAGATTGGTTTAAAATGTCCTTAAAGGTGCAGAATTCTCAAGCACCAGAGGCAGAGAGCACAAGACAATCACTAGTTTATAGTCGAAGAGTGGAAACTAAATTCTCATTTTGAACTTTTAAATCATATCATTTGCCACAGTTAATATTGTGAGCATTATAGTTTTTGGAAAGATCGCATTTTTCCCACTTTGACTGTATTTCATGTCAATTATATGTCTTTTGTGTCATGGAATATGTTTGATAAGTTATTCCTGGTCAAAGATAAATGCAAAAAATTGGACCAATGCTCTTTCAAAGACAAAGATGAATATATTTATTTTAATAATTATTCAAGAACAATTACCAAGCAAAAGTAGCAATTGAATGTATCTTATATGGTCATCTTATGCTCAAATTCCAAAGGATTATATAGTCATCTTGTGCTCAAATTCCAAAGAATAATCTAGAAGCCCTGGTTCAGATCAGACGCACCAGCTCTTGTCATATAACTTGTGCCTAAACAGCTACAAGAGTTTCAACTGCGAGAACCTATTGCTAGCAAAATCTCAAGGGCACACCATTTTGAGAGTGATGAGCCTACATTTTGCGAGTACACCTGAATTTTGGCAATTATTCCAATTAATTAGACCTTTCATACGCTCACAGAATCCTAAGATAGATAAAGGTAGTCTTTTAGGTGAGCATATGTCCAGAAACAGTAAGGTGGTTTGACATCATTGGTGCAGGACTGTTCTAAAGTACAATGTGGTTATATTGAATATATTTTGAGTGGTTGTGGTTCTGGTACTTCTTTCTGCACTCTGGTTATTTCTACCTACCTATGCCAAAGAGTGAATAGAAGGCATTTTTTAAAGTGATTAAATTGTTTTCAGCAGGATGCTTGTTTGATGAGCAGGATGACTCTTTGAACTACGTTTGTATTTTTCATTTTCAAGGATGGTTAGTTAAAACCATCCTAAGATTGGCATCTCACTAACCATTTTTGGGGTCAGGGGTCCCTTATCCCAAGGTATTTTAGCGATGGAAAAATATCACCAAATTTTTCTTGATAATGAGTAATCAAGCATTTTCTGCAAATCAATTATGCTATAAGAAAGACAGATACAAATATCAAATGGCTGAGAAGCACTCTACTTTTAAGATAGTGTGCAACTACTAGTACAAAAAATTAAAACTTGTCCACTGGATGAGTTCATGGCCACACCAACTATTGGCAGAACTCTTTCCAAAGATAAAGGATCTTTAATATATCATTTAAGTCAATGTAACCAAAAAAAATGATAATTTGTTAGCCATCAAGCATTTTTTGTAAACAAACCATACTATAAGCAAGAAAGTTGCAAATCTCACATGACCGAAAAGCAGGCCCCATTGAAGAGCCTACATATTTTACATGTTACAATTTTCTTAATATATTGCTATATATTGCTAACCAAAACAAATATCAGTAGAGAGATTATAAACAAACAGCATATTTTTATGATTGCACATTAATTAGATCAAATTCAGTACAAATAGATTCTTAAATTTGCACTCTTGAAATGTAACCTGTTAAGTAGAATCTGTTAAGAAAGAATAATTTTGCATTTTCACTGACCCTGATTTTCTGTTGCGTGGGTGAGCAGAGATCCTTCACTGTAGAGACTCCGAGAGATTTCAGGGCAGCCAACTGTTCAGCGTCCAATGTTGTGCCAGAAGATGTTCAGCCTGACTTGAAATTCAATCAATACCTGCTAAGACAGTTAGCTGAACAGATATCTCCAGAAGCAAAGCCAAAAGCATTAATGCACTCTGACTTTGTGTGGGAAGTCATGATTGATTTTATATCAATATCTCTCATCACAATTCCTCTGCAGGGCACAGCCCTGCTTCACATTAAACTTACAGCCTTGGACATTAATGACGTGCCTTTAATGTTTTTGAAAGTCACATCTTCTATTTGCACTGCAGAATTCTGTATGAAATCATATCATATTAATTCAAGCCTTAAAAAAGATACCAAATATTCATTCTGAACTTAAATAGTATAGATAATATCAACTTCACCTGATTTCCACAAGGTGAAGGGGAATCACAATAATACTGATCTATAACTATGGGGTTTTCAACATTTAGAATTGTTATGTCTTCAAACACAACATCTCTCTGCATACCCAGTCTCGTAATGAAGAACAGACAAATATCGACTACTTCTGTCTCGTAATGCCCACAGAGCCTCTGAGCATCTGCAGACAAACATCAATTTCTACGCGCTCTCTTGCCTCGTAAATGCTCACAAAGCCTCTGACAATCTGCTTAGCACCACTACCATTGCATTATAAGGTGCTCTGCATGCTGCTTTCCATGTTTTGAAGAAGGCCTGCAAAGCCAAAGAAAGTTCTAATAGGAAAGTCTTCCATGGTGATAAGTTAAAAAGAAATTTGAACTTCATGATAATTACTTACAAGGTTATCATCTCGTGAACCATCACCAACTGCTCCATATTCCATAACATTGAAATTCACTGAATGGCCCTGATAATTCTGCTTCCTCCTTTCGTAATATGCTGCTGTTCTTCCACCCAGATAAATTATGTGGGTAGCCCGGTATGAATCCACAAATAGAAGAACCAAAACAACTGCAACTGTAAACACATTCTCCTCTGCAACACGTGGAGGATGCAACACGTCCACGTCCCCTCTGCATGCAGGACAGACAAAGCCTCTGACAATCTGCAGACCCAGCTGATACCCCAATCACAGAGCATCACCTCAACTTTTGGCTGGTGCAGCGCGTCATACAAATCACAGAGATCGAACTTTCCATAACCCTGTTTTTGGACGCTCCTCCAACGGTTAACTTAGGAGGCATCTACCTGGACGCTCCTCCTACCAACTAACTACAATTTAAAATTGCTCCGTTCAAATCTCCAACGGTCTGAATGTGGACCGAACTTTATACTTTATAGAATTTTTAAGATACATATAATAATTTGTTTTTAATAAATGGAATAAAAAAAAGCTGTTTTATAGTTTCAACTTTTAAAAAGATAGATGTTTATTATGTCTTAGTTTTTATTTAAATTTAGATGATTATAGTATGAGATTTTGTGATATCAATGTGGAATTTTTCTTGGTTCAATAAAGCATGGTAAATAAATTAAATTGAATTGTGTATATAATTTTGGTTATTGAAATAAATATAATTGGTAATTGTATAATTAATTTAAATTCTTAAGTTAGAATAGAGCATTGAAATGAATGTCGACATAAAACAAACAATTAGAGGCACTTAACTTTAAAATTAAGAAGTAGACTTGATTGGTCTAGATGTAATATTTAATCAATTTATCACTATCTAAAATTTTATGCCTTAAGTTTGTTGATAGTCTTAGAATTTATATGGTTATGCAATCATAAGCCAAGAAAAACTAGTTATATATAACCCTTATATACCTGATAAAGTTATGCAATCTTAACCTACATGAAATGACTTTGTTCTCAAATTACTAAAGATAGATCCCTAGTTGTATTACGATGTTATAGGTGTGAAAAAATATTCCTACTCCTACACTATTAGTTTATTTTTTGTTTTATGGATGTGAGATTTGTAAATGGTTCTAGGTCAACGTTTTTCTTTTGTGCAATAGAATCACAACTGACTGAGAAGAGAACTAAAAGGAAAAAAAGTTGATGTATTTATGCATTTACATACAATAATGATCATGATCTCTTGCAATAGAGAATACTTAGTAATCCCAAACACTGTTGTATATCCATACATAAAGTTAGAAATATCTTTACAAGCATCCTAATGTGTTTAGAATGCTATTACATTCATCTAACTGAGCATTACATTCGTGCCAACAAATGTGACAAAAGAAAATCTATAACTATGACTAATAAATCTTCTTGAATACATACTTAATTCCATTGACATATTTTGCAAAATAAAACATATTGCAATACTAGTTTTCTTTTGTTCCACAAGTCTATAATCCTTTGGCAAACTAGACTTAGCATTGATGGTTGCCTTGCAACTTGGCATCTAGAGACCACACAACAACCAACCTTGAAATATGACTCAAAAATTTCATTATCAGTAGTAGGGAATTAACCCTAATCTTCACTATTCATAGTTTAAAATGCATGGTCCAATTTGAATTGCACTCAAAATAAACACTTTAGATCAATGGAGATAATCTACAATCAATTCTAGTAGCTAGATGGCTATGCCATTACTATTCATAGGTGGAGTGAGTGGAAAATATGTGTGCAAATTTTTCTTCCATATGTTCTTACCTTTTGTGAAAATTTGAGCCACATTCAAATGTCAAAATCATCTTTTATGGAAAATCAACACTTTTTTGGATGTGAGATTTTTCCCTTTAGTAGGATTATGATATTTTATTTGTTTCTTTTGAAGAAAGGTAGTAATATTTTTATGATGTGGATATATTTTGACATCTTTACAGCTTTAGCAATATCCCCTCAACCATCAGATCTCCATAAAATTTCTTATTGCAGTACAATGACCAACTTTAGGATGTAGCAAAAAAGTGGCCTACACTAGGTTATGCAAAATAATACATTTTCTCAAGATATATCTTGATACTTCAAAAATTTCTACAAAAATTCATCTTGAAAGACTTTGGCTACCATCAGGACATATCCTATCACCTTGAAAATTCACACAAAAAATCAATTATTTCTTTGTGTGCATCATGGTTCATTTTTTTCCTATCATTGAGGCTTGAATAGGACTTAGGAATCCTTTATCGAGGGTTCCATGGGAATTGGGAACCAATGATTTTTGGTTCATATGGAACCTTGGCCCACCTTATACTTAACCAATTTTCTAATTTTGATTTTAGGGAATAGTCTAAAGACATGAGAGGGGATCACAACCAAGAGTACAATTCTAGCATGATCACTTCATAGGCACACAAACAAAATGCACTCAAGCAAAAAGGACAATGATAAATTGAGTCCCAACATAAATTATTGATTAGTAAATTCATATTTTTCCTCTTCAAATTGTTTCTTAGAAAGAATAAAATATAATGGTCAAATAACCCTCCTATAATTTATTGAGTAAAATATAGTTAAATAATTTAACCATAGAGTTACCATCCCCTAAGTTTATATTGTATTATATCTAGAGCCACAACCTTATTCATATGATCAAATTCTTATGGTGAGCTACTCTCCAAAGTAAAATCCTTATAGTTGACAATCTTAACCTAAGAGGATTTTCCCTACCCTACAAATGCATATTATGTAAAAAGGCTAAAGAATACAAATAAATAATCACTTGTTCTTTCATTTCCCAATTTTTGAAACCTTAGACAAACTATCCTCATTATTTTTAAAACCTATTGGTTATGGCCCTAGGATTTTTTCTCTTTGGTCGCCCTTTGGTATTTGATTAATTGGCAGTAAAGGAATGACATGATATTATAGGATAAATAGTCAACCGTGTAACATGCTTTTAGTGAAATTGTTTTGAGCCATCTAGGAAAATGTTGAGTATTCCATATCAAGATATTAAATATCCTTCTTTGGTAACTAAGAGATAAAATAAAAAATAAATCTTAGTTTCCCTCTTGATAATGTAAATATTGATAACTAGAAAAGGTAAAAGACTACTATTTAGAATCTCCCTAATATAGTATGGATCAAAATAAATATTAATAGCTTTGCTAAAGGTAACCTAGGTTAGGCAAGTGGAGAGGGTTGTCAAGAATTACAAAGGTGAGCTAGTTGTGTTTGTGAAAAAATTATACATTTAGTCAAACAATATGAAAAAAGTTTTTATTGCACTCTTATTTATAGCATTAACTAAGATTCTTGAAATAAATAAAATTTCAAGATTGATAGGCACTCAATTTTTTATATTTATGTTAAGCTTAAACATCATTAGCGATTGATCTTATAATTATATTATGAATAATGCTAAATATTCTCAAAATCCTTCCAAAACATTAAAATACTCTATTTATACAAAAAAAGGTAACTAGGTAATTGACTTACTTAGAAAATATGGGTGGCCTAATTATTGACTAATCTTATTGGTTAAAGAGGGAACCCTTCCTTTCAGCATTAAAGTAATAATTTTTAATTAATCCAATATTATCATTTAATATCTAACCATTGGTTTTCCTATTGAGGATTGACATGTCATAATATAATTAAATGATAAGTACTTAAATAATAATTCTAACATAAATATCTTTATGGAGGGGGAGATTATTATTATTATTCGTGATAGTTCCTTTTGTATTGATAAAAATAATTTTCTTTACATCAATCTTGACTCTATTTTATGGCCTAACACCATGATTTATAGGTTTTTAAGAGGAACCAATGTTATGGGAGGAGATAGACTCGTATCTAAATCATATTCCTATGAAAAGGATAGATAAATACAACTATTCATAATATTATTAAGATAAGAGGTCTTTGCCCTTTCATGAAATCCATCAATGACTATAATCTTGTGCTTTTAAATGAGTTTACTAGATTAAATAAAAACATAGAACCATTTACATTAGTGGCATTTCATTCAATACTTATAGGGAACTTATGGCTCTTTATATGGCATTTGAAATGTACATAATGAAGTTTTCTAAAATAATAAAATATAGAGATCACCAGAACATGAAGGCCCTTCTTTTAAGCAGGGGGGAATTTTTTTTAGCTTTCAAAATGGATTTAATAAATATGACCTTCCCAAGCCATGGATATAAGCGACAAATATCATCGTTATGTATTTCACCCTTTAGGGTAGATACAAATGGGTATATTCTTACATCTTTCCTATTCTCATTCTATTGGAGAAACAAATATTGAACTGAAAATTTATAAATTTCACAAAATGAATTAAGCATAATTCATTAACCAATGAATTATCATAAAATGTTTAAATATATAGTGAACTCTCCTTGTATATATAAGATGAGGAAGTAAGAAGGTAAAATAAAAATATTGACTAGCCCTCCAAGAGATATGGCACATATAAAATACTTGGGACAAGTGTGAGGGCATGTGTCAAGTGTCTATGAGGTTAGACAACTAAACCATTTTGTGAACTTAAGCTAGTGTGAATATGAATACTAGGTGTAGGAACTAGATAAAATATAATTGGTTGGTAAAGAAAAATTTCACACTAACACCCTCAACCCTTAAGTGATAGGGATTAAGTCACTAAAATATGAGTCTTGGAGAGAAGGCTTGATGAGGTACTTGTCACATTGAATTGCACTATGTTGAACATAGGCTCAAAATTCTAATGTCACAATGGAAATAAACTCAAGGTATAGGACCTTGCAAGATGAGGTCAAGTCTCTAGAGAAGGTCAAATTTCTCTTTCGATCTAGGTGTAGATTTGTTGGACCAATCTATCACATAGAATCCTATCACTACCCTACTCTAATCAAATCATAAGGGAAAAGGGAGAGAAGGATTGCATAAAAAGGGAAATGGGAGGTGATACACCATGATATATTTCTTGCTACTCCAAACAACACAATATATCAACGAAAGGGGCCAAAAGACTCGTACAATTATATATTCTATTCAATTCTAGAGGTAATATGAAGGTTAGGGGTTTGATCATATGTTGAAAGAAAAGAAAAAATCATAGAACAACAATTACAAACTTAAATAACATTGCATATATATGTGGAAAATAACAAAATAACACTCAAGAATGAAGGTAATGAAGGTTTACACAATATATACAAAGAGAGAAGAGGTAATTTATAGAAATATTACCTTAATGATTTTTTACATTATTTTTAGTTTATAATTTTTAAAATAGAAAGCTCCTATTATTCTATTTTTTTGTAATTTTGACTCCAATTATTCTAGTTTTTTCAATTCGGTACTTTGCAAAAACAAAATAATATCCAAAGGCTCTACTTATATTTGATTTTTCTATAAAAAATCATTAAAAAAATTAAGCATCTATCACTTATGCCTATTCAAAGGTTCAAGGAGGAATAAGGCATTCAATACTAAGGTAAAAACTATGTATCACAAGGTATCGACTTGATTTTTTTGATAGGGACATAATTTAAATCAAAGTCAAAACTCCTAAAGTTGGCACAAAATACAAGGGCAAGGTCGACATATTAGTTTGGAATTTGGATTTTTTAATTGAATGTGACAAAAAACCCAAATTCAAATTAGGGCATTGGGAAACCCTAGCATAAAACCAAAACTAATCCCTAATTCTTCACGTCATTTTCACTTGGCATTTTGGAAAGAAAAGATCTTTACACTTGGCCACCATGGGAAATAGGGTTTGAGCCTGAAGATTGAGCATTTCATGCACTATTATGTTAATTTGGTGTCAATTTACTTCATGAACTTGATGGTAAGTTGCTTCTTCTTCGTTTTGGGACATTTCGACTCCATTTTGAAGGGTTTTAGGGCCTCTTTCCCACGGCCTTTGTAGCTTTCTAATTCATTTTTTGTGCCTTGTTTTTCTATTGATGTTTCCTCCACTTTGAGCCAGCATGGAAATATTTACTTGAGTTTTTGAAAGACATGGCACATGGACTTTTGATGGGTTTTCTCCACACAAAACTTGGGTAAGTTCCAATGTTTCTTAATCTTGTGCATTTCCCTCTTAAATAAGCTCATTTTGAACTTCTTCAAAAAAATGATGGAGTTCTTTTGTTTGTTGTAGATGAAACTTTGTGTATATTTGATCAAGGCCATGGCCTCTCTCTTTGTATTTTCTTTTTTTTTGCAAAAAGGTAATTTGGTTTTGGGCTCGACCCATGATAGAAAAATGAATAAGACCTGTGAGATGTAGAACTTCATGTATTTTTTGTTTAAATTGTTTTCTAGGTTTCCAAACCCTTCATGGTTGTGCCCATTCACTTCATTGCTTTCATTTTTAAGTTGTTTCTATCATTTGTATAATCTTGAACCCTCATTATTTTCTCCTGCATTTGTATTTCGAAGCAAACCCCAAGTGGGTTTCGTGTTTTGTGAAGAAGAATGGCTCTCTCAGGTCACGACCATGAGATCTCAACTGGGTTTTCTCATTTATGAATATGCATAAAGACAATATTGTTTGTTGCCATCCATTTTTAGGCACTTCGAAGCTTTGATGTTGTAGTTTGAAATTCTTTTGCATTTAGGAAATGTACTCAAACTTTTACTTTTTACCACTGCCCTATCATTTTATGAGCATAAACCAATACAATGAAGCTTTTCCTTCATGACTGTGGCATCATAATTCTGAAACAACACTTGAATTATGTGCTCCATTTTACATCCATAATATTTTTCCATGTGTAAACATTGTCTCCTTCAAAATTCATTGCACCAACAGTCACTAATAGCCCTTTTCATATAATGTTATGACTTCAATAGTTCATTTGCAATTATTTTGTACTTCCATTACTTGACAAAACCAAAGTGTTTTTGGCACTCTTCATGCATTTTTATCCCCCTTGGGTAGGTACAGTTGATATAAATCTTAACCCATAAGCACAAAAGATCTTCGAACATGTGAAACTTGTCATGATGTCTGGAGGTTGTTCAAACTATTTTAATTGTTGTTTTGATTGTGAACTTATTATGTATGCATGTTCACTATCACACTTCATGATGATACACTCCTTTTGATAATCTATGTGAGCAATTGATAATTTGTGATTTTCAACTCATTGCATTCTTGGAATTGATTGTCCTAAATGATCAATTGTTTGGGCTCTTACAACACTTATGATGTACTCCTTTAGATGCATATTTCCTTTTGGGAAATTATGAATGTGTTTCCTTTCTCAATCCCCCTCTTGAATTTTAAAGGGTAGCATGCTAAGCTCAAACCTTGTGGGAGCCCATTTTGACACCACATGCTATTATGTCTCTAGTAATGAATCAACAACATGATTTCTCCTATACTTGCACAGTGAACAAACATGTTAGATAAAAAACATAATAAAGCTCAATGTTTCTTGTGATATTTCATTTTCAAGCTCTCTTGTATAATTCTGATGTTTATTCAATTGATTTAATGCATTATGGGAAATGCACTATATTTTTGTTGATAGAGCACATAATGATGTTCATATCCGAAGCTCTAACAACTTTTTCTCAACATGATGCAGGTTCACTCAAGATCAGGAGCAAGTATGGGGTAGCTACAACAAGATCAACTAAAGACTAAAACCAAACAATGATGGATATATATTTTGTTATATGCTTCTTCTATATCCTTCTTCTTCAATTCTATAGTCCATTACCCATGATATGTTGTTTCAGCTACTCCCACAGCTTGTGTGGGAGACTTTCTCTCTCTTTACTTTCCAATGAATCTAAAAGCAACACTTTTGCAATATTGTTCAATTTTGTATATCACTTTTTGCAAAATGTATGCAATATTGTAAGATGGATAAATCAATACAGAATGAAATAAAATAATGTTCTTTATATCATATGTAATCTTCTTAATGCTATAATCATTGAATGGAAAATTGAATGCTCTTTTTTTTTTAAAACACATTGCACATTTAAAACGAAATCTTTTCTTTCAAAAAATCCAATACATGCAATGGTTTAATGAACTAAAATATTTTCACCTTAAAATGAATAAAAGTTAATCAGCTTTGCCAATTTGAGTTATGGTGAAAATTTGGCAACACTCTTGTCAATTTTTGTTGAATTCTTGCATGCTAAGCATTAGACCAGTTTCCTTAAAAAATTCCATTAGTTGCGGAGTCAAATCCACCCTTCTCAAACTCAGAAACTCGTGAAACTGAAACTTGCAGCACTCCAAACAAAATCAGAAAATAAAACCAAACCAAATTGAAAGAAAACTAAAAGGCTCTGGTGGCTAGAAAATAATTTAAATGAAATGTGATCCAAGCACTTATGGTTATGTGTAGGATCATGATGGGCCAAAAAGTGGCGATATGATAGCCCATGTGGCTGACAACTTTTTTTTACCCAAAATTGATGCAACGAAAAGGATTTTTAAAGGATATTCTTAGCTTTCCACCAATATAAATTATGCTTTACTTTGAATTTAATAAATTATTATTATTTATTTTCTATTTGAATTACGACTAAAGTCTTGATTGATAGGTTGATTGAAAAACATCTACAACTTTCAAACAGTGTCACATTTTTTGAATCTGAAACATATGTCACATTCTATGCTTCACACACTACAGAAGGTCAAATTTATCCCTTTCATTAATTCACTTCATCCCCTTCATCAAACGTTAATTAAATTATTTATTTAATTAATATTCCCCTTTTCCCTAATGTTCCTAAGGTATTTAATTTAGTCAATTAAATACTTTATACATAAGCCCACTTCATCTCTAAATTAAATTATCCTCTTCAATTTTTAATTCATTTTTTCTCTCTCCTTGTCACATCCCCCATAACCCTTTCACTAAACTGGATTAATTTAATTAATCCTCCATTAAGATGTGCATATCCTTAACTAGGATTAATGTCACATCCTCCAAATCTAGCCACTTGCCTCTAATCATCATTAATTAGCCTAATCACTTGTTTGCACAATCTTGATCCTAATCACTTACCCCTTTTGACATGTCCTTAAGTCAACCTTCTTGGTACTTACCTTTTTTAGGTTGACCTCTTCCCCATGCGAATTAAAAATTCACACTTATTCCCCCCATGCATTTGTCTTCCCCATGACATCTCATATGTCACATCGTACCCAAAGGGAAAAGACCCCTTTTAGGGGAATCTTGTCTTACCCTTTAGTCTCTTCCAAAAGTGAATTAAAAATTCACTTTTATTTCTTCAAGGCCTCCCCCATTCCCCATGTTGACAAGGGATGACTTTTTAAAAGTCATCACTTGTCACTTTCAGCCCCACTTGGGGACAAGGGATAAATTTTTGGGGAAATTCTCTCCCATCCCAAGGTACTTGCAAGTCCCTTGGGACCACATCACCCTCTCCATGTCATTTGTACCATTTCCATCTCACCTTGTCCTTTGGACACTTCACCTGCCACATGTCAAGATGTGAGGGCTTGTGAGTCCTCAACTCACCATAGCCCTCCAGCTGGACCATGGTGGCTCAATCTTGACCGTTGAATTCTCTAGAGAATTCAACTTCTCCTATAAATACCCCCTCTTATATGCTCTAAGGGACCTTATACATTTGGTAAGAGACTTATAATCTTAAGCCATTTGAGCCTTCATACTTTTATCACATCCTTTTGCATTCAATCATCATCCATCTTAGCCATTTACATTCCCATTTGAATTTCAATCACTTTGCATCACATTTTCATCTAAAGAGAACAAATCCAAGCGATATCAAGGGCCAACCAAGGGATCGACACAAAGAAAAGGTATAATCAGTCATTTGTCTTTATCTTCCTTTTTGTTTGTGTTAACGTAGCCCAATCTTGAGGTGTTACGTGTTTTAGACTTATCTTGAATTTTACTTCATTTTGCATCATTAGATAGGTTATTTCCCTTGATCACACATAGTATAGGATTAAAAAAGTTTTGACGAGTTTTTATATTTTTTAAAATTTGTATTAAAAAAATCATAATTAATTATTTACTTGGAAAAAAAATACAAAACAAATATGCATCATATCAGGACATGAGTCCTCGACTTATATCTAAAATTTAATAAAAGCATATTATCATTTTATTGTGGTTAGGGTGGTCAGACAAACACCTACTTCTTATTTTCTCCCTGAAATTTAAGTACTACTGCATTGAAATTTCAAATTTTCACCAAATAGATTTTTATTTTTTTAAATAAACCTAGTAGTTTAGAAACTACATTCAATTTGCTACAAATTATATTCTTACATACTTTTGAAATAATATAGATAACTTATTCAAAAATTTACGTCAAGCTGTCTAACTTTGATTTTTTGAATTTTCATCACCACTTAAGGGCCTACTTTTTCCATGATGATCCTGCACATACCCTCATTGGCAGAAAAAATACTCCTAATATAGACTAACCATTGAAGATGGTTGTCTAAACAAAATCGTTAACTAGTTTTAAAAAATAGTTTCCCCTCCTAATCAACTAAAGGTGCTTTGCATGCTTGTGAGTTAACTAAAAGATGAGAAAAATCAAATATCCAACAATTTGTTGCAACATCTCTCTAAGAAGGAAAATGAAATCACTTACCCACTTTTCTTGGCTTGTGAACCAGTGGTGATCAAATGAAAAAGTAAATTGATTGTGTTTAACTTGATACCTTATTTGATGCCCCAAATCAATGTGCTATGAGGTTGTTCCTTCTTGTTGATTTCCAACTAAGATAGATGCCTAATAGGAAATCCCCTTGAAGGATTTGGGTTGGAGGGAAAACAATTCAAGTGATTAGAATTAACAGCATCATCCTCACCTTGCATAATAGTTTACCATGCTAATTCCTCCTCCATGGTCAATGGACCATCCTCCTCTGTTAGAGAAACCAATAGCTCATCAAAATTGTCAACTCTTGGAATACTCTTTGAAACAACTAGCTTCAACTCAAAATTTGCATCGTTACTCAAGGAAATATGCTCCAAATCATGCTCTTCTTCATTAATGAAGGAAAGTTCTCAAACCACGAGATAGGCTCCTCCAACAAAACTTCAATTGAAGCAACAATGCCAATCTCCTTTGTGCAGCAAAAGGGAACCTCCAAACAACCAGAATCATGCTGATGGCTAGGCTACTCTATAACCAGTGGCTCATCTACAAAAACAACCACCTCCACATCTTTATTTTTCTATTCAAGGTAACCCTCCTCCAAAGATGTTTGCATATCTTCTAAATGTGAGAAAAATAACTCAATTTCATCTTGAAACATATCCTCCTTTAGCTCTAGATTATCCAACTCAGGGCTGTTGTCATGTATTAGCTCGTGGTAGCATTTACCAATATTCTCAAATTCCATAATCGGCTCACACTTGCACTCCTCTTGCTACCCCAAGGTCTGATTATCAGATGGACTATCTTCAACCAACAACCTCTCATACTGTTGAGCAACTTCTTGATGTTCTATATCTTCCTCATCATTTTGCTAGCTCAATACCTCAAAATAATTATCAATATCCTGTTGTACTGGATGATTGTCTGAGATAGTTGTTGAAAAAAAATCATCCTCTTCAATAAAACCAGGAAGCTTGTTAGTCAAAATAAACAAAGACTCATCTAGAGAAGCAGCCTCTTGCTATATAATTAGATGTGATAGATCTACTTTTCTAATCTTCTCCCAAAGGAGGGAAACATTAGGATCAAAGGGTTCCTCCTTAGGTTTGTCAGGTGAGTAAACTTGGGGAGCTTCTTGGGTTTCTTGCAAGGAAGAAAAATTCTCAAGTGGCTATTCGCCAACTATTTTAGGCTAGATATGATCATTTTCCTCAACTTGTAAGGGATGAAGGCTTCAAAAACTTGGTATTTCAAGATTAAGAGGTTAGATTGAGGAATTAAAAGCTTTACCCTACCTAAAACTAGGAATCTCAACTTTAGAAGTATAAAGAGGTTCACTTTGCCTAAATCTTGAAAATTGATACTTACGAACCTCCTCTTGAACAAGTTGATCTAGAACTACACAAGTTGCTTGGGCTTTGTGCCTCCAATTCTTTCTCATAGAGATGGGCCTAATAAGCCATCTCTTCTCGCTATTGATTATATTCATGATGCCTCTTGATCTCCTCCACCTGTTTTGTGAAATCAAGCATGAAGTTAAGCAACTCACCCTTTAGGCTTGCGATCTCCTCCTTTTCACTGTTTGTGAGATTCTTTTGAGCATATGAAGGTTGAGATGGATATTGGGAAAGGGTGGGTGGGTGGTAATTACATGTTGTGCATGTTGGTTTTGAAAATCCATGGAGTTGAAACAAGTAACATGGTTATGTTGATATGGCTAATATGGAGTTGGATAAATAGGGTTTTCATGATATGGTTGATGCTATTCATATTGGCTATGAAAACTTGACATTTTTGCTCATGTAAAAGATGGAAAATGGAGTCAATAAATGGTTTTCTATCATATCAACACTTAGGTCTTCTTGCAAAACCAATGAACAGAGTCGCCAAGTATATTTTAAAACCTCCAAAGGTTGAAAAATGATGTTTCATATAACAAACATCAACTTATAATTTGAAAAACAACTCTAAAAAAAAGTTTTCAGAGGCCCATCAGGTGTGCCAAAAATAGTTGGCAATTAGGATTACACCCTTAGCCAAGTTAGACTTGCATATCCTATTGCAACATGGAAACACTCTCTGATTGTGGGTAATCTATAAATGAGAGTGAATCTCCAGACTGGGTTGGTTCCCTCTAGCGAACCACTTAATCTAAAATACTTTCAAGGGAAAGGGTTAGGAAGAAAATTGAAAGTAGATCCTATAGCCTAAAGATTATTTACTAGAAACTTTAAAATATTTTGATAACTTTACCCACAACAACCTCTCAAAAGTTCAACTCTCACAATCTCACTCAACACATAAAATTCAATAGTATTTTTTAGGAAGGTTCATAAGGTTGAACGCATAATACAACCTGAATTATATGATACTCTTGCACACAAACTTACAATGACAAGACATAGAAAGGATTCTTTTCTTTGAATCACAATAAGAATCTAATTGGCACTATAAGAATGAAGAAAAAAAGAAAACTGAGAAGGAAATCCCTATTGTTTTTATTGAAATGAAGAAGTAAAAAGCTCAAAATATGAGTACATAAAATGTTTACAAGACTCTCTGAATGAGTGAGAGCAAGAAACGATAATTTGAACTAGAAAATTAAAATTTTATCCAAACTTATATCTCCCAAGTGTCTCCAATAGTGAAAATAGAAAAATCAGCTCAATTACATCTTTGAAATAACAATTTTGATCCATTTTCGAGCTCCACAGAAAAGCCTAAAAAATAGAGTCCAAAATAGCTCTAAACTACATGAGAAGATAGAAAATTTGTTTCTCCAAAAATTTGATCCAAAATCTCCATAAAATCAGGTTCAAACCACCTCAGAACTAAAAATAGAAGCTTCAGTTTGTGCATCCTTTTCCAATTTCGCCCAAGAACTCAACTTGGAAATAAAAAAGATTTCAATGAGAACTCGAGTGCACTAAATTCATTTTTAAAATAACAAGCATTACTTAAGGTAATTTATAGAAAAATTACCCTAGTGATGTTTTACATCATTTACAGTTTATAATTTTCAAAATAGAAAGCTCCTATTATTCTGATTTTTTGTAATTTTGACTCCAATTATTCTGATTTTTGCAATTTGGTACTTTGTAAAAACAAAATAATATGCAAAGGCTCCTATTATATTTGGTTTTTAAATAAAAAATCATAAAATGTATTAAGCACCTATCACATATGTCTATTCAAAGGTTCAAGGAGGAATAAGGCATTCAAGACTAAGGTAAAAACTATGTATCACAACGCATCGACTTGATTTTTTCGATAGGGACATAAATTAAATCAAAGTCAAAACTCCTAAAGTTGGCACAAAATGCAAGGGAAAGGTCGACATATTAGTTTGGCATTTGGATTTTTTAATTGAATGTGACAAAACCCCAAATTCAAATTAGGGCATTGGGAAACCCTAGCACAAAACCAAAACTAATCCCTAATTCTTCGCATCATTTTCACTTGGCGTTTTGGAAAGAAAAGAGCTCTACACTTAGCCATCATGGGAACTAGGGTTTGAGCCTAAAGATTGAGCATTTCATGCACTGATATGTTGATTTGGTGTCAATTTCCTTCAAGAACTTGATGGTTAGTTGCTTCTTCTTCATTCTTGGACATTTCAACTCCATTTTGAAGGGTTTTAGGGCGTCTAGGCCACAACCTTTGTAGCTTTCTAACTCATTTTGTGTACCTTAATTTTCCTGTTGATGTTTCCTCCACTTCGAGCTACCATAGAAAGCTTGACTTGAGTTTTTGAAAGACATTTCATGTGGGCTTTTGATGGTTTTTCTCCCTAGAGAACTTGGGGAAGTTCCAATGTTTCTTAATCTTGTGCATTTCCCTCTTAAATAAGCTTGATTTAATCTTCTTCAACAAAATAATGAAGTTCTTTTGTTTGCTATATATGAAAATTTGTGTATATTTGATCAAGGCCGCAACCTCTCTCTGCATTTTCATTTTTTTTGCAAAAGATAATTTGGTTTTGGGCTCGACCCATGATAGAAAAATGAATAAGACCTATGAGATGCAAAACTTTCATGTATTTTCTATTTATTGTTTTTTGGGTTTCCAAACCCTTCATGGTCTTGGCCATTCACTTCATTGCTTTCATTTTCAGAGTTGTTTCTGTCATTTTTATAAGCTTGAACCCTCATTGTTTTCTCAGGTCTACATTTGTATTTTCAAGCAAACCCCAAGTGGGTTTTGTGTTTTGTGAAGAAGAATGTCTCTCTTAGGCTACGACCATGAGAGCTCAACTGGGTTTTCTCCATTTATGAATATGCAGAAAGACAATGTTGTTTGTTGCCATCCATTTTCAGGCACTTTGAAGATTTGATGTTGTAGGTTGAGATTATTTTCCATTTAGGAAATGTACTCAAACTTTTACTTTTTTACCACTACCTTGTCATTCTATGAGCATAAACAAATACAATGAAGCTTTTCCTTCATGACTATGGCATCATAATGCTGAAACAAAACCTGAATTTTGTGCTCCATTTTACATCCATAATGTTGTTCCATGTATAAACATTTTTTACTTTAGAATCCATTTCGCCAATAGTCACTAATGGCCCTTTTCATTTCATGTTATGACTTCAATAGTTCATTTGCAGCTATTTTGTACTTCCATTACTTGATAGAACCAAAGTCTTTTTTGTACTCTTCTTGCATTTTTATCTTCCCTTGGGTAACTACAGTTGATATAAATCTTAACTCATAAGGCACAAAATATCTTGGAACATGTGAAACTTTCCATGATGTCTTGAGGTTGCTCAAATTATTTTAATTGTTGTTTTAATTATGAACTTATTATGTATGATTATTCACTATCACACTTCATGATGGTGCACTCGTTGTGATAATCTATGTGATCAATTGATTATTTATGATTTTTAACTCATCGCATTCATGGAATCGATTTTACTAAATGATCAATTGCTTGGGCTCTTACAACACTTATGATGTACTCCTTTAGATGCATATTTCCTTTTGGGAAATTATGAATGTGTTTCCTTTCTCAATGCCCCTCTTGAATGTTAAGGGGAAACATGCTGAGCTCAACCCTTGTGGGAGCCCATTTTGACACCAGATGCTATTATGTCTCCAGTAATGAATCAACAACATGATTTGTCCTATACCTGCATAGTGAATAAACATGTAAGATAAAAATAATAATAAATCTCAATGTTTCTTGTGATATTTCATTTTCAAGATCTCTTGCATACTTTTGATGTTTATTCAACCGATTCAATTCATTATGGGCAATGCGCTACATTTATGTTGATATAACACATAGTGATGTTCCTATATGGAGCTCTAACAACTTTTCCTCATCATGATGCAGGTTCAATCAAGATTGAGAACAAGTATGGGGCGGCTACAACAAGATCAACCGAAGCCTAAAACCAAGAAATGATGGATATTTATTTTGTTATATGCTTCTTTTCTATTCTTCATCTTTAGTTCTATAGTCCATTCCCCATGATATGTTGTTTCATATACTCCCATGGCTTGTGTGGGACACTTTCTCTCTCTTTAATTTCCAATGAATATGAAAGCAACACTTTTGCAATCTTGTTCAATTTTGTATATCACTTTTTGCAAAATGTATGCAATGTTGTAATATGGAAAAATCAATACATAATAAAATAAAACAATGTTCTTTATATCATATGTACTCTCCTTAATGTTGCAATCATTGAATGGTAAACTAAATGCTCTCTTTTCTTGAAAACACATTGCACATTTAAAATTGAACCTTTTCTTTCAAAAACCCCAATACATGCAATGGTTTAATGAACTCAAATATTTTCACCTTAAAATGAATAAAATTTAATCAGCTCTACCAATTTGAGTTGTGGTGAAAATTTGGCAACAGTAAAAATGGTCAATTTCTTTAACATGGAGGTATAAAAGCAAATTTTACAGTAGCAAAATGAAAGAACTAAAAAAATTTCCAAAGAAAATATGAGAGAATTTTGAGGAAGAACCCTTAGGATAATTACAATTATTTCCTTTATAGTTTAGGCATAAGTTAGATAATGTAGAACCAAACACCAACTCAACTAGGATTATCAACCAAAAGAAAATTTGATTATATCAAATATAGATGTCTAGCTCCTTAATTTATGAGCTAAAATCCTACAAAAAATGGCCCTGACATGCACACCATGTCACCTCATTGATGAGTCTTTAACTATAGAAGCAAAAACCCACAAGATTTTCCATGAAATTTGGTCATGCATGGCCTTTAGTAAGAAATGGTGTTTGCAAAATACAAGGAAGCATGAGCATCATTTTTGCCATCAATGCAACATAAAGAATAATTGAAGATCTATTTATGTGAAAGAATGATCAAACTAGACATCTCTATGAAAGTGGACACCTTTGATGATAGGATCAAATAACCTATAATATTTTGACATGCTCACAATAACTAATAAAAATATAGTGTTGAATATTGTTCAACATTGTCTGATGCTAAATATTTGATATAAATTACCAAGTGTCAAATCCAAATACCTTGAAGAAGGAAACATCAGACTTGATTTTGGACCAAGTATCTTCTAGAGAAATATTTTGAATTGCCTCGTGGGGAGTGTGATTCTAAATATAGTTGGCATAATTGACTGCTTCAACCCAAAATGATGAGGTGATATATCATGACTAAAGAAAATAAATTTGTATCTACCTTATTGAACTATTCTTTCTTTTGGCAACACCATTTTGTTGACTAGTGTAGGGAACCAAATATTGATGTTGAATATCATACTCAACACAATTTCCAATAAAGGTTTGGTTCACATATATTCCCCTCGTAATATGTGTGTATTTCTTGAATAGAAGAACTTCACTACTTCTCAATGAACATGTTGAAGGTCATGAAAGTGGTGAAGAAATCACTTTTGTGCTTAAGAAGGTACACCCATGTGTGATGGGAGAAATCATCAATGAGTTTTAGAATGTACTTGGTTCCTCAAATTGAAGGAGTTGAAAATGACATGAGGGTAAAAGTGCAAAGTTTTGTAATAGTTTTATAAAGGAAACAACCAACATTGATCCAACCTTTAAACTTGAATCAATAAAAAGTGGCTATATGTTTTGAATTTTAAAATTATGTATTTTTTAGTATATTTTATGTTTGTATTTATTTAAAAAAAAAAATTAAAATAGCATTTTATAAATTGACACTATAATATAGTTGTTGATAAAATATTGTAAAATGAAGTTACATGAGGCCTCAATCTTTATACATTCTTTTTCAAACTATCTTAGGTTTAACAACCTATTTACAAGAATAATTCTCTTAACACCTACCCAATTATAAATATGAGAAGACATAATTTAAAATATAATTCTAATGGATGTACTCACTTGGGATTTAAAACCATGTGATAGAATTATGACTCGAAGAACTAGTTAAGGATTATCGAACCATACAATCAGTTACACAAACACTCATAATAGAATTGTTAGCATATTTTTATCCTTGGGATTAGAATAAAATAAGCTTAAATATTGTAAAAGGGGTTTTTTGTTAAAACAAGGCGTTAAAAGCAAAGTTTGTGGAAAGTAATTTAAAATAAAGTGAAAGACTAAGTTTTGTTTGGGTGCCAAATAGTGAAAAGAGGAATTTTTATTTCCTTATGTCTCTTGAGCCACATAGCAAGGAGTTGTTAGGGTTTTGATTTGCTAGCAGTGAAGTGGTATTTCATGAAGGAAACAATAGAACCTATATGGCACATTGAAGGGACCCAATGTTTTTAGGTGAATTTCATGAGGGAGGTTGGAGAATTTTGGGGGTCTCATATAAATCTCATCCATGTTGCAGGACTGAGCAGAATGTATGGAACATTTCAAAAAAAGAATAGAGTTTAAGAATTCATACACCCCTTCCCCACATTTTATGTGGTATGCACTCTACACCTTACTTGTTCTATCAAACAATTGAGGGTTTTTATTAATCTATCAAAGGATCAAGGAGTGTTAGAGTTTTTTGAGCATATTATTATATGGATCTTTTAAACAATTCCTTTTCTACCAATGAATCAAATACCATAGGGTCACCAAAGAGAAAAATTATTAGGGCCATACCCAATGGGTTTTAAAAAATATGAGGACATCTTGTCTATGGTTTTGAGAAATTAGGCATTGGATGAACAAGTGATTTATATATGAATTCTTTATCCTTTTCACATGATAATCATTTGTTTGCTAGAGAAAATTTTCTAAATTTAATATTGTCAACTATAAGGATTTTACTTTGGAAAGCAATTCACCATAAGAAGTCGACCATATATATAAGTTTGTGGTTCTAGATACAATACTAGATAAACCTAGGGGATGGTAGCTCTATGGTAGATTAAAAATAGATTGTATTGAATACATTAAAGCAAGGTTGTTTGACCATAATATTTCATTTTTCTAAGAAACAAATTGAGGAGGAAAAAAATTCTAATTAAGTATTTATTTTCGGACTCAATTTCTTGTTATCATTTTTACTTCAAGGGTCCCTTTTGTTTGTGTGCATATAAAGTGTGGTCCCTCATCAATAATCAATCTAATAAATACCACAAGGATCATCATGCTATAATTGTTCTCTTGGTTGTGTTCCCCTCTCGTGTCTTTAAATTATTTGAAATCAAAATCATAAAATTTTCCAAGTATAAGGTGGTCAAAATTTCCACAAGAACCAAGAACCATTAGTTCCAAGTTGCCATGGAACCATCAAAAAAGAGTTCTCAAGTCTCTTTCAAGCCTTGATGAAAGGAAAAAGGGTTCCATTATGCATGGTGAGAAAGAATTAATTATTTCTAGGAATTTTGAAGGTGATAGGATATGGCCTAATGGGGGCAAAGTCTTACAAGGTAAAGTTTTATAGAAGTTTCTAAAGTATCAAGATATATCTTGATGCAAGTTGATGTTGCACATGGCCCAATGCAGACCACTTTCCTACTATATCCTGAAGTTGGGTGTCATAATACAATAAGATGTTTCATTGAGATCTGACAGTTGAGAGGATATTGCTAAAGTTGTAAAGGTTTCAGACTATATCCACATCCCAAAAATATTCTTTTTATTCTTCAAAATAAATAAATAAAACATCATGAATCAGGTATTAGAGGTCAAATCCCACATCAAAATGGGTTTTAATATTAAATAAAAGATTATTTTGACATCCAAATGAGGCTCAAATTTTTACAAAAGGTAAGAACATATGGAGGAAAATTTTGCATTTAGCTTTTCCACTAACTCTACCTACCAATAGTAATGGCACAATCAACCAACCACCACAATTGATTGTAGATATTTTCCATTGATCTAAAGTGTTCATTTTGGGTGTGATTCAAGTTGTACCAAGCAATTTGAATTGTGAATATTGTAGATTAGGGTTACCACCCTACTATTGATAAATGAAAATTTGAGTAAGTTTTTAAGGAGGTTGGTTGTTATGTGGTCTCCAAATGCCAAGTTGTAAGGAATCCATCAATGCCAAGTCCAGTTTGCTAAAGGATTACAAAACTGTGGAATAGAAGAAAACTAGCATTATAAAGGGATTTTGTTGTAGAATATTTCTATGACATTATGTATTTAGGAAGATTTCTTAGTTGTAGTTAGGGGTTTTCCTTTTCCATACTTTCTAGCATGAATGGAATACAAAGTTAGATGAATGTAACAATATTTTGAAAACATTGCAAGGCTTGTATTGATCTTTCTCACTTTATGTATGTATATATTTATACTTGTGTTCTAGATTATTAAGTATGTCATGTTGTAATATTCAGATCATTGGTGTATGAATATGCATAGCTACATGTCCTATTTATTTTTGTTCTTTTCTTAGTGCGCTACGACTTTATTGCACAATAGAAAGGCGTCAAAATAGAACCATTTATGATTATCACATCCATAAAATAAAGCATAAACCAATAGTGTAGGAGTAGGAATAGTTTTTTGCACCAATAACCTCATAATATAACCAAGGATCTATCTATAGTGAATTTCAAACAAAGTTATTTCATGTAGGTTATGATTGCATAACTTTATTAGGAATATAAGGGTTATATATTACTAGTTTTTCTTAACTTAGTGAGAGTATTTGGGGTTAAGAATGCAGTTGAGTTTGGTTACAACTATTTTTTGATTGTATAGTTTATGAGTTTAATACTTGTTGAGGTATGCCCATAGAGGAACACCCTCTTGAGTCTAAGCTAAGCCCAAAGTGTAGGAGAGATAACTCACTACTATATCTAGTTATCTTCGAGTCCTCCATTATTCTATTAATGAACCATTTCCATTCACTTTTTGACAATCATGGCCTTACATGAGTGATTTATGGTTCTAGAAAGTGGAGTAGTAATTTTGAGACCTAACAATTCCAATGCAATAGTATCTAATATACTAGTCATGCATTTGGATATCTTTAGAACATTTCACTATATAGTGTTGCTCTAAAATATAGTAGTATATTGAACATAGTAGTGACATAAAGACTCTTATTTTGTCACACAATTAGTAGAGTTCAAGTGAAATGTTGGATAGCCATGTGTCCTCCCCAAACCTCTTATTTTGATCATTTCTTGCTTTCAATTCGATTCCTTTTCTTAGAAACTAAATGAATTTGATTATGTTATTCTAGATGTCTATATTTGGACAATAGGTTATTCTTAACAATGAGAGATAGCCTACTTTGATTACTCAAAATATTTACATTCTATTATGAAGCACCAACCATTATTATTAGTTTTATTTTCCACCTAACTATAGTAATAAGAGCTCCTTTTTAATTTATTTAACTTTATACAATCCAAATCCAAACCCAAAATGACTCTTAAGAAAATAAAGGATCTATTGCTTATATAGGTTCATTATTCTTTTCATGAATATCTAGATCTAAATATTTACTTCTCATGTTGATTAAGGATTCCCATATACTTTTAAATGTATGGTCACCTTAAATTTGCATAGATATCAAAGTTGGGGGGATGTAGCAGTGAAATAAACATATGATGCCTTTTTAGTTTACTTGTGTATCCACTTTTGTTAACTATCATAAATACCTAAAATATTGACAAGTGGCATATTCTTTTGTTTTTGAAAAGATAAGCAAGGTTTTGAAAGGACCAAGAACCTTTTACAGCACAAAGACAGTGCCACAAAAATAGCACCAGCGGAGACATCGCTGAAGAACAACAGACACACAAACAACACCTGGCCAGTAGTGACCAGGAGCAACAGCACACTCAGGACCAACAACAGTCCTGAGTAAAAGACCAACTAGCAACCCGGACAAAGAACCATAACCAAGATTACTAACCACATAAGACAAAAATTTGTCCTACAAAACTAGAAAACTCACGACAATGCAGGACCACAGGATTGCCTGAAGCCACTGGGCCACTGAACACCTGCCACAGATGGACTGCAACAAACCTACCGATTGAAACAAACAATAGAGAGCCTAACAAATTCTTGCCCAGAGAATGGAAAGAATCATACAAAGCTGCATAGCAACTTTCAAGGTCATCGAACCACCCACCTCTTAACAAGCCATGTTGACAACCAAGATCATCCAAGCCATTAAACCCTTGTAAGAGCTGGGCAACAACAAACCTTCTGCTCCAATTAGCAAGAACAGAGCCCACCAGATTCATATCAGCAGAGGGGGAAAAAACACCCACACCAAGAGAAAACCAGATTTCAAATAACACTGACCAACCAGGCCACACCTTTAACAAAGAAGGTTCCACTAAAATAGAAGCATATCCAACAAGCAGCCGAGTCAAAGCAACTAGTCACAAAAGGAGGGCTCACCATAGAAGGATAATAAAATAGAAACATGAACAAAGTTGATCAACTTGCAGCACCCACCAACCAACAAAACCAAACTAAACTCTACCTCAATAGGAGCGGGCTCCCCTCTATAGGAGCAGATAAAATGAACACCTTCCAAACCAGAGTCACTCACCTGCACAAACAAGAACCACCTCAAAAAGAACTCGTAAGAGAGGCAAGAACACTCCGCCATCAAAACAACCACCAACTCTACCTCAATAGGAGTGGGCTTCCCCTCAATAGAAGTAGACTCCACTTCAAAAGGAGCTAGCTGAAGAGAAAGGCCGAGGCCAATGAAAGCAGGAAGGAGAAACAAAGTATCCAGAGGCATAATTGGCACAAGGAACGTACTGCAAGGAGAAAAACCCCAAGACTGGGCCAACCAAGCAAGACCCGAGAAGGGAACTTCTAAGAAGCCCATAGTCTTCCACTAAAGCATTACCATAAGGGCCCAACAAACCAAACTAGGCCCCAATAAAGAACCAGTGGTCAGTGAAAGGACCTCCACAACAACCACCCACCGAACAAAGACAACCAAGCAGAGCACCCAGCCACAACCACACATTGAGAGGGGAGCCACAAAAGCAAACCTTCCATTCCACACAGTTACAACTCCCCACAAGAAGAGCAGCAACAAACTTCTATAAAAACTCAACACCCGAGCAAAGGAGACACACTCAGGCCACCCATCCAGCACCAGCCACCTGAGTAGAGGAGACACACTCGGGCCATCCATCCAGCACCAGTAGCCAGAGAAAGACCAACTGCTCACTTCATCCAAGATCCAAGGGGACCCCCAGACAACCGGAGCAAGCCTCCACAACGAAAGCACCCAAAGACTCCGCACACCCACCACAGAAGTCGCGGACCAGGAATAGAGGGGATGGCAATAGACCCGACCCCAGCCAGAGGAGGCCGAGACCACACACTGGCCCACAAAGACCACAGCCAGCAAAAAGTCCCGAACCACCCACGAGTCACCAGTGACATCAAACAAAGCATGCCCACAAAGGACAGCATCGGCCAGAGAAGCAGTCCCACACAGGAGACACCACCGCGTAGGTTCGGGAGCACCAGAAAACACCGCAACACCAAAAAAGAGCTGCCTAAGGAGGGGAGCAATCAAACAACCACACCTCAATCTAGAGGAGCCAACCATCGCCATCAGGATCCGGATCATCACCATCCTCGGCACCCGAAATTTTCAAATTTGGTTTCCTACTCCTATTCCCGCTTGGCTTATTTCTTAATTCATGATCACATCCATTTTACACTCTTCACAACACTTTTTGTACATTTTCCATTTACATAACATTATTGTACTCTTATATTCAATTACTTCCATGCATTAACTTCCTACCTCAAAACTCTCTTTACCCAATGGTTAATCTATGAGTAGATCAAGATTGACCTAGTGCAATTGTCATGCCCAATTTCACAAGGCAAGTATCCAAACTAATTTGGAGACTCACCCAAGGAGTAGTGATTAGTTGTCACTCTTATACACAATAACCTATGACCCCTAGAGTTCTCCTTAGAGCCAATTAGTTTTCCTATACACTTGAGGTGGACACTTCATCCAATTAGAGAATATTTCTCCTCCCATACAAGTTAAGGCTACATTAATTACAAGTCCAGATCACAAGATCACAAGTTGCAGAGGTATCGACTACCTAATGCTCAACCCTACAATAGAAATTCTCTAACTTATTTAAAGATCGATATGTGTACCTTTGGTCCCCTTTTTTTTTTCTTTAGAATTTCACCTAACACATGGCCCACACGATAATTATAGAGATTTATCCCCTTCTACAAAAGAAAGAGAAAGAACACCACAAAGATCTAATATAGAAGTGGACTGATGCTCAATGTAACTATAAACGTCAAGAAAACTACAAGAGCCTTTTATTCTAATTGCCATTACATGTGATTTATGAACATCATGAAAAATTATAACGAAACTAATGATATCATGAACCAAATTCTAGCTACTCTAAAACCATATGAAGACTTTTATTTAACAATCACAATTACATATGTTAAGTGATCATAATATTCCTAATACAACTATGTTTTAATATAATTTAGAGATAATGATAAATAATTAATTTTCAACACAATAATTATATTTTACATATATATGAAATTGCATACAATAAACTCTTTGCAATTCATAATACTTAAATTTAAGTTTTCTCAATATTAAGAGAACAACACTTTTGGTAAGCGAATAAAATAAAGACTAACAACTAATATCTAATTTCATAGCTATATAAGAACAATTGTTTATTAAGGAGAAATTATATAAAAAGTTATTTTTATAGAGAAAGAGAATTACTACCCTAACTACTTTCCACGTTTTCCTATTTACCTTGGAATGATCTGATTTCTTTATTTAAATTTTACAATTAAATTAAATTAAGACACACCTAATTAAACAACCATAGACACATCTACTTTTCCTCAACTTTCTATATTTAGCCGATAGGCTATATTGTATGAGCTTTTGCCCAAAACCTGTCTCACGCTCCTGGCAAACCACTCTCTCGACAAACCATTTTCATTTTTCTAGGTTGTTTTGAGTCTTTTGACCATTTTAAAGGTAAACTTTATGGCAGACTTCCCTCGAGCCTGGAGCATAAATCAAATCTCATCGATGCATTTAATGTATCAAAAAACAGCTGGCTGTCATTGTGAACCGACTATGTAAATGCAGTTTAATATTTACGGTGAATAGGAAAAAGCAAAACCATGTGCTCTTCTCTGGTAAATATTGCAACAGATTTGTGCGGGGAGAAGAAAAGATGGAGCAGACATTTATCATGATCAAGCCCGATGGCGTTCGGCGAGGACTGGTGGGTGAAATCATTACTCGCTTTGAGAAGAATGGATTTTATTTGAAAGGGCTGAAAATGGTCTCTGTGGAAAGGTCATTTGCTGAGAAACACTATGAGGACCTATCTGCAAAACCATTCTTTGGTGGGTTGGTAGAGTACATTATTTCTGGCCCAGTGGTTGCTATGGTCTGGCAGGGTAAAAATGTGGTTGCAACTGGCCGAACAATCATAGGAGCAACAAATCCTTTAGCTTCTGCCCCTGGAACTTTCAGAGGCGATTTCACAATTGATATAGGAAGGAATATCATTCATGGCAGTGATGCAATTGAAAGTGCAAAGAAAGAAATTGCGCTTTGGTTTCCAGAAGGTGTGTCAAACTGGCAAACCTGTCTACATCTGTGGGTTTACGAGTCTTGAGATTTGTGATTTGTGTTAGTATTACTTGCATTTGTAATGTTTTTGGGACTTCATTGAGATATTTATTTCATCTTAAATTCAAGAGTAAATGTCGCCAGTATTTCTGCTGGAGTCTTCTTTGATCTTGGTGTCTTAATTATGAAATAGATGGTTCTAAGTTCTAAAATTTCCCTGTTTTGAGACTTGATATTTATTATATTCTGGAAGTTATATGTTTAAGTTGTCACACATGGAAGTATTGGCACATAAAATTAAAATTTTCAAAAAAAAAACAAAAAAAAAAATATTTATGGTGAATAGATTGAAGCAACAACTATAGGGAAATTGGTTTTGGTTTGTTCTCGTTAAATAAAATCTGTTGTTGTAGTCTTTTGTAATTTTTCCTGCAAACTCTGCCCATTTCTGCTGTGGTAGGGCATTGTAAATTTTCTTGTAAACTGTGTCCATTTTTTCTCATCGGCATCGTAGACAGCATGACACAATTTTGTGCAGAATCTTGAGCTGATTCGAGGGAGAAGATTGAATTATGGGTTTTATTTATTTCTAAAATGGGGGAGTTTTCATGTTGATTCAGATGCAAAGCCTTTCCAGAGAAGGTTGTAGAAGTCCATGTGTTTTTGCCACTGCCTTTGACGTGGAGTAAGTTCTTTTTTGCTGCTTTTTTACATAGCTCTACAACCCTGATATTTTCCACTTCTTGTTTACTGTGAATAGATTGAAGCACCAGTTGTAAGGAGATCGGTTTTGGTTCATCTCATTTTTAAGATTTCTACGTTGGTAGGGTTCCCTAAAAAAAATCCTGCAAACCTCTGCCCATTTTTCTCCACGACTTGTGTCTGTAGAATCTTTAGGTAAGTCACTTCCCATGGTTTCAATGAGTGTTCTTTTTTGGAATCTCTACGCTCCAAATCATTTTTTGTTGTGTTCTATTTCATTCTAAAATAATTGTGTTTATATTTTTTAAATGAAGGCACTTGTTTTGTGATTGCATTTATGGCTATTTTAGCACCAGTCAACTTCGATGATATTCTATGCTCCAAAAATAGGGGTTTAGCACCAGTCAAGTTCGTTGTCTTTCAAATTCATATACAGCCGCATAATGGTCTTCTACAGGAACATATGGTGGATAATACAAATTCAAATAATGAACACTTGCAGGCAATGAGAAACAGTTCGCTGCCACAATCAACAGGGGATATGCATACTAGTTATGTTATTAATATTAGAACTGCTCGTAAAAGACACAAAGTTAGTGATGCTTTGATATTGATAGTTGGTTTTCAAAAATAAACTAGTTGTAGAGATACATTATTTCAAAAGTAATCATTTCATAAAACATTGGGTTAAATTATAACATGTAACAGGCGATAACATTAAACATAACAAAACTGAACAAAACATTTCTACAACAATAAAAAACTATTGATTAATTGACATTACAATGCTCCCTTGATGTTTAGTAACATTATTGCTCTTAAAATCAGTTGTTTCTTAAACCCAAATATTTCAAATACAACATGTGCGCAATTGAAGAAAAATTGCAGTATGCCTACATTATATTATGACATTTATCTGTCCAAAAAAAGTGCTAAGAAATTTGACCATTACAACAGTATTTAAGAGAAGAAAAGTGACACTAGCAACTTCTGGGTTAAAACATCATCCTACAGGAGCCTTGCATCCAGAACAACCTAGCAATGTACAGGTAAAAAGCAAGAAATTATTTTCCTTTTGTTTATAATGCATAATATAAACCACACACAGCTGCATTGAACGAAGAGGACTATGGACAAATGTCAATACAAAGAGAACAAGTGTCAAACAGTGGCAGATAATAATTTAAAAATGGTTTTACATGAGAGAAACATCTATAATAGTTGGCAAACCAAAAATGATGTTTATAATATGTGATGTGGTGTCCACTAAGCATTAATGCCTTCAAAATGAAGGATGAGTCCCGCATACTCAAGAGAAACCCAACCAACACCTCCATCTCTATAGATCTAATGGAGACAATTATTTCGCTCAAAATTTTAGGGAAAAGAAGGGATTATTGATGAATTCGTAGGCATGTTGATGTGGCTTGGGATCTTGGAAAAGAGGGTTATAGAGAAATGGGGAGACACTCTCAACAGTTGAATGCTTCCTAATGGTTTTTCAACGTTTATTTGCCCAAATAAGGAGACAAAATATTTAGTCGTTAAAGGCAGTCCCTTTTTCATGGAAGAAATTCATCTTTTCCTATAAGGCTCATTCCAGACTTCGATCCCATCAACTATTGTGTTGTAAAAACTTTGGTTTGGCCTCCATACCCAAGATTAGAGGTGAATCATCGAGGGTTCAAATCCCATGGCTATTCACTTCCAGGCCAAATTTTTATCAAGAGTACAAGGAGACTTCTTCAACATGACATCAAAGAAACACAAGCAATCAAACTCAACATGGTTTTCACTATGTAGTAGGGTCAAATCTCGCCCCCAAAACTTGAACAGAGAACCCAAATGGCTCCAATGTGACCGTAGTTTCAAATCTTGTCTCAAAAACCCCTAATATAGGTGGTTAGACAGGTTGTAAAAATGCATGTGAAATCAAACTCAGACGTGACGAGTATATTGCCACTCTACTTCTTACAGAGCTCCATCATGTGAAGAAATGCCATTCCAGTTGATGCCCGTGCTGAGCCCTGTCACTTCTCCCTCACAATACTCTATTCGCCACTCACACACATTCACCAACAATGCCATTGAAGAGGAAGCCCAATGTCAGAGGGTGGCCTCAATGTAATGTCTTTGAAGAGGATTGCTCCTATGGCGATGATGTCTATGGCTAAAAAAAGGGATTTCATGCCAATGTTATGTCATTTTGTTCCTTCTCTATTTTGCCCTGCTCTTTGTTGCGTTTTCTCTTGCTTTGATGCTTGCCAACTGCCCTTTCAAGCCTCGGGTCTCAATTAAGGTCTATGCTTTCATTCAAACCCTGTGCATTTGCACTCAAATTTGTTTATTTTAATAACCAACCACTTACAATTTAAATAAGTAGGTACACTTCTTTACACTATTGTTTGGTTTTTGACAGTGGAATTCTTTAATTTGTTTTATTTGTAGAGTATAGTTTTTGGTAACTTTTATATGGGAGCGCAGGGGCTAATGAAACAAGTGTATCCATGAAGATGATGTCTTGCAATCTGAAGGTGAGTGTTTACAATCCAACGACCTTTTTTAGAATTCATGTATATTCTACCCTTGTGGATCTAATCTACAACCTATTACCTACTGCCATGGGCTAGGTGAGCACAAAATTGCTGCATTTATTTTTTGGTCTTTTCAATTGAATTCTTGTCATGCTATATTAGAACCCCAAAACTCATTTCTGCTAAGAGAACTTTTAAAGTTCTAGCTTGGCTAACATGCTTTATGGAGATCAATTTTAGCTTGGATCTTCCTAGCATTAGGAGTTATCCAAAGACTCGGGCTAATTATTGTGTTTTTGTATCCACAAATAAATTAACCTTATCAAGTGATTGCAATGCAAAGAAATCAATACCTCATGTCTCTTGGGTTCCTCCTAAAATGTGTTGGGTATGGGTAAAGTTTTATATGTGCTAGAAGTAATCCATGGAGTTTAATTGCGACACATTAAGAGGGTAGACTGGGAATATGTAGAAATGAGTTGGCACGAATTATGTGCAACACTTTTTTTTGTTACCATTTTTGCCCATACTTTTGGAGAGAGTATAATTTTTCTTAAAATTGTATCCAGTTTGTTTAAGATTTTTTTTAAAATAACTATTGATTAAAATTGAATTGTATCACATGTATGTGTATTTCTTTGGTGCTAGCAGTAGTCCATGGAGTTTAATTACGACACATTAAGAGGGTATACTGTGAATAGGTAGAAATGAGTTGGTATTACTTATGTGCAACACATTTTCTTGTTACCATTTTTGCCCATACTTTTGGAGAGAGTATAAGATTTTTTTGTTCTTTTCATCAAGACCAAATCAATGTTATAGTTCATGCTTATACAATGACGTTAGTAATATTTTTATGGAGTGTGACTTGCATCTAAATCCACTAAGTGATGTGTATGTTTAGAAGCAGTAGCATTATCTGTCAAACTTGAGTCCAAAAGATCGACAAATAAATTTTTCAATGTGGATGTAGTTGTAAGAATACTATCAGTTGAGAAAGAGCTAGCACACTATGTCCATAATGGTTGAAGGGAAGAAGATTTATCTGTATGAAACACGTGGGAGCTTGAGTAATTTTGATGTAGATGGTGACATTTCTCTGGAACTTGCAATTGATACATGATCGAGGGCTTATGTAAGTAAATTGGTTAAGCCCAAGTTCCAAAAAGACATCCACTATAATTTTGTATAGGATTCAAAGACATTGAAGTCCATTAGGTCACTACAAAAGGCTATCGAGTATGATAACCACGCTCATTGGTTGTTCTCAAATGTTGGATCATTCTAATTTGGGTTTCCAAGTTTCTAGAATTGTTGGCATAAATCAACATTTTTAGCAATTCAAGGTAAGCTAATTGTATATGATATCTCACAAGCATGCCTATTTTTGCAATGGTATATATTTCTCTTAAGAAAAACTATGGCCCAACAATTTCTACTTTTCATTTGTTCTATTTCATAAAGCTATATGCAATGACAAGTCATAAATGTCATGAAATTGCTCTTATCACTTATTCAAGAACATGACATAGTTGTAAACTTTATTAAATTATTTGTACTTCCTACTAATTGGGTATAATTGTGTTTAGGTTTTAATGTTCTAGCAATTTAGTTAATAGTTTGTTTGTTGATTTTATTGATTGAGGATGGATGTTCATCATATTACCTTACCAGCATGATATAAATTAGATTGAACAAGCCTTTAGGTTTCCTTCTTTTTAGTATGCAAAACATGTCAAAGGTGTTCTCTATATGTTTTCATATTTTGAGTTTGAGTTCTTAAAGAAAAATAAATATTATGCTTCCTAAACATGTTAAATTGCATATACTAACCCTTGCACCCCTTCTGGTGCAAGTGCTAGTATATATTTATCCATGCATAGATGTATTCACATATATTCACAAATCTAAAATGGAGGATTCTGAAACCCTAACTAAATTTTAGGTCACCCGATATTCTGCCTCACAAACCTTTCTTACTCTTTGCTTTCTTTAAACACTTGAGCGCAGAGGAATAACCAGGGCAGCGACTTAGGAAGGAGGGTGAGCTCCGGCTGCAAGGGAAAACTACCATGGGCTGGTATTTTCTTTCATTTACAACAACCATTTTCATTTTAATCTCTTTTAATTTTTGTTTTGATTTCATGCTGCCAGATCAAGTGTTGAGGATTATATTCAATATTTCATTCTTTGCTTCAGCAGGCGTTGCATGGAAGGGATCAACCATGGACGCCATTGTTGCTCAAATACAACTGCCTATTATAATATATATTATTGTTTTCATATATGTACATCTATATATTTTTCTTTTTTATTGCTTACCCCCTAATTTTGTGCTGCTCACTCCTGGCAAGCCGGGGTTTAGTAGTGCCTACCCCATTCGGCAACGGCCTATGGAGGTTGTGCCTCCCACATGGCTGCGTCCCTCCAAAGGAATCGCACCTGTGAGGTCACTGTTCTACAGAGCCATAGCGTGCACAAGGGGAGACCACGTCCTCTCCAGTTTGAATGGAGATTTAGCTCAAATTTGAGTTAGCATAAAAAAATATATATTTTCCATATATCTCAGCAACTGAGTCAGAGATATTTCAGGTAATGAAAAGAAAATACTCAGCATGCCCTAGCTGAGAATGCATACTCATTAGCAAGAATTTAAAATGATTAGATATGGGGCAACTTGGTTAATACCAGCATTTGATAAGGGTTTTGCATTTTTTTAATTTTCTGCTCTTTGTTTTCCAGATGCAGATTTTAACATTCATCCTCCTTTATCTCTTTCTAAAAGCTCAATTTATTTTATTTCTCTTAATGCATATTTACATGAATTTATTTTAATTTGCTTTATGCAGATTTACAGGAATGGAAGGGTTTAAAGAGCAGAGGTTCCTTTGCAAAGGCCATGAAATTTACCGGTTAGATAGGCCTTATACAAGTTATTAATTTGTTAAATTTATTTATTTTCTTTGGATAGAAATTCTGTAATGCAATATTTTTAAGTAATTCATAAAACATAGATCTAATTACATATATTGCAAGACTAATTTTGGTTTAAAATTACTTTGGCTGTGAAATGAATCGGATATTAATTGTTTTTGTTCTGAGTATACAATGTCACTAGATTGAAAAATAGATAGAACAGATAAAACCACATTTACACAATACTATCATATATTATACATTACTCTGCCCACTTTATTCTTAACATTTTATAATTATGTAGTTATTTTCCTACCATCTCCAGTCTCAACTTAAGCAAATAAATTGTAAGATTCTTTCCATGAGGAAATCTCAACTGCCCTGTTACCTGTAGCTTTTCAAATAGATGAATTATGACTTTAACCGAAAGAACAAGCCATTTCCAGTGATCTTCATTTTGCATCAATATAAACAAATAAATAAATATCAGTAAATAATAAAAAATAAAATTAACCAGTCAATGAGAAGGATAAAACTCTCCACCCTTCTTTTTTGGCGTCATTAAGCCAACATGGCTCTAGCCAACCCCCGAGCCAAGAGAACCCACAAGCCCCCGAAAACTCACTTTCATAGATTTCAAACTCACAGGCACACCCAGAAAATAATAACCCCTGTCATGACTCGACACAGTAAGAAGAACCAACACATAAAGTAATATTTTGTTAATTTATGAAGGGTATTTTTCTAAGATAAGGAAGCCACAACTACCAGATTTACAGGTCCCTTAACAGGTTTGACCCCAAAGAAAATAAGCAGCATTTTACTGAGAATTTCAAACATGGAAGACCTACCTCCCAAAATTCAAGATCACATGGAGAGCTGCAGGTGGCATCTCCTCCTTCCATCACGTTTTTCCGTTTCTCTTTTTTTTTTAACCATGCTTCGCTCTTCAGTTATCAACCCAGGCACCCCCTCCCAAAACAAGGCCCAAATTATTATTATTTATATCCACCTCCCTCTCAGGCCTAACCCTAAACACCGCGGTTAGAGACTCATTTTTTTTTTTATCAACCATTACTTATTTCCTTTATTTATTTATTTTCACTCTTACTAAATGGTTAGTAGAATGGTAGACAGATTCCACTTTGCTCTTCCACATTACTCACAAGAAAACACAACCTACAATTTCAGTGGAGAACTAGAACCACTAATAACCTTTAATACTCAATTTACTTGGTTCTCACAATGAAGTAATATTTAAGTCAAAATTTAAAACAAACAACACATGTTATTTCACAAATGTGAAGTAGAACGACTAGGGTCTTGTGAATTCTCGTCTTCCCATTGGCATTTGTACATGTATATACTTTCTCATTTCAAATGTCATTGCAACATGATATAAATAATTGAAATAAGATATTCTTAATTAATTTAATACTTCATAAAATCAATTTACATAACTTGATCGCACCTTGGTGGTGTCACTTAGATACTAGAAGTCTGATTTGTTGGAGCTTGAGATACACAAATCTTGACATTCAATGTTAGCAACCTTGTATCATTCTCCTTAGAAAAATGAATAAACTAATGGATTTAAATTTAGTATGACTAGATAATCTTGAAGTCAACTCAATCATTTAAATCAATTACTCTTTTAATATTTACTCCTTTATTACCAAAAATGATCCAATTAAACTACTCTTGGGTAAATTTGAATATACTTAAATCAATCTACTAACAATAATTCACATTGCAATCCATTAGGCTATAAATGTACGATAACTACATATGCCTTTTTATATCAAAAACTTACTCCCATACCAATAACTAGTGAGTCACATATTAAACCCTTACTCTAGAGGCATCATAAATATGATTACATAAAATGTTATAATCGAAGTAGCAAGTTGTTATGTTTAAGTAACGTTTTCCATGACAATGTGCTAAGAGTTTAAATAAGGTCAAACATTTCATTGTTAAGGTGATACAAATCCTATAATATGAATTCAGTGATAATTATAACAAAAGTGTACAAGGATGAATTGTTTTTTCAGCTACAATTGCAAGAGTAGATAATCATGAGGGAATTTATAACTATCTTAAAGTATTATTTCTTTATAATGCATGTAGGCTATAACAATCTCGAGTCACATTATTTATTATACTTCATTAACATAAAAAGAAGTATCCCCATTCATCAATGAGAATACGAGGCTAAATAACAAACCTACACATCTCCATAGTCATTATGCATGTGGAGGCCAACATTTATAATTTACAATACTAAAAACACATTGAGCGACTATTTTCACACTTGAGTTTATATTTGATAGCATTGATTGAGTGCATTTACAATGTTAATTTTCTACCCATGTGGCCCACACAATCCACACCATATTTGTCCTACACAAGCATACACCACAAGGCTCATACCAGATCAAGTATGGATAATTATTTAGTTTAACTGACTAACTAATAATAATGGACCCCACAAGAGAAAACACATATGTTGTGACCTTTGCACAAAAATTGAGGCCTTACAGCAATCCCATCACCCACAAGAATGATTTTGATTCAAATCATAAAATTTAAATTTAAACTTTGTGATCCCTTCCTACTAGCCATTATGAGTTATTTAATATGCATTCATGCAATAGAGTGCTATGTCATGGTTTTTAATGACATTAATTTGTGTAGTTAAAGGTCATTTATAAAATAAGGAAGAATAAGGCATATTTAAGGAGAAAAATTGCCAAAGCACAATTTAAATTTTAGAGGAAACAAAGACTTTTATCTACATCTACATATACACCATCTACATATACCATAAGTTTTTTCTTTGATGTCACTCATTACCATTAATCAAGCACACCGAGGAGGTTAGGCTAAGATAATGCACACACTTATTGAGTTACAATCTCAACAATAGTGTCTCTATACACAACCATGTGATATTTTTTTCTAACATGAAGATGAAGGCATGTTGGTTTACCAAAGAACATTTTGTTAGATCATTATCACATAGCATAGTTTAATTTTGTGTAGTAGATCAAGTCTATGTCATTTGGGATCAACCTTGTAACATTTAGATATAAACTAGAGAGCTTTCTAGGACCATGGAGATTCTAAGACTCAAAAACTTAAGGCATAAAATTCTAGATAGTGATAAATCAATTAAATATTAAATCTACATCAATCTTCCATCATTAATTCTAGAGTTAAGTGCTCGTAATTGTTTATTTAATTTCCACATATTCATTTCAATACTCTATCCTAGCTAAATAATTTAAATTAATTGTATGCTTATTGATTATAGTTTTTCAATAGCTCCTAAATAATATACACAATTAAATTTAATTTATTTACAAATTTTAATTGAACTAAGAGACATTCTACATTGACATCACAAAATTTCATACCATAAGCATCTAAATTCAAATAGAAAATAGCACATAACAAACGTCTATTTCTAAAAAAATTAAAACTATTAAAATCTCTTCCAAAAAAAATAATAAACAATTTTTTTCATTAAATAAAAGAAACTCTTAGTTGATTCTATTTATTAAAAACAAATTATTTTATGTATCTTAAAAATTCTAAAATTTAGTTATCCTAAAATAATATTTCTATGTCCACATTCAGATCGTTGAAGATTTGAACGAAACAATTTTAAATTGTAGTTGGTAGGAGTTGTTGGAATATGGCTTGTAAGTGTTGTCATTGATGACAACCTAAATGTCATTCTAAGTCTTGCATCTGGTCTACAATATAGTTTTGGTTTCTATCGGCAAAACAAAGTAAAGTACATGGCATCTAGTTACAGGCATAAAAGTTGATTTGAAAACCTTACCGAATAGATATTTTGGGTTGTGGATCTTTGAGGAAGTTTTGTTGATGTTTGTAATACCTTGGTGAACGATTGTTTTGATGCGCACTCACTGGTATGCAATCTAGGAGATCTGGTGCACTAATCTGCTGGTTATTTGTGCTAGAAGGCCGACCCGATGAGTATAGTAATCGCAGATGTATAATGAGTAAATAATTAAATATCTTTATGCTTGATTAAGTTTTTTTTGGGTCATCTCTTTGTCTTAACCAACTTTGGAGGATGCGCATAAATAATTAGTGGTGGATCTAGCCGACAAGATGAAAGTAACTGAATAATTTATGAAGTCGACTGATGAATGAGTAAATCCTTGTTAGTATATATATATATATATATATGAGAGATTAGTTATATCATTTGGAAGCAGATAGAGGTGTGTCTAGTAGCGAAGAAGTTTTGAAATGTGTGAATATGTTTGTGATGTGAAAATCAATAGAGTAATGGTGTGGATGTTGGATTTATGAGAAAATCAGAATAAAGCGAGGAGTAGAATCAGTCTGCAGATCCAAAATTCAATCTATGAGCTTCACCAAAACTGTAACTTGGAAGAAATAGATGATATCATCTCAATTCAACCTTCATATGGTCTTAATCTGAAATTTTGTATGGCAGTGAGCCTCTTCTTTTGAGCAGTGAGCTCCAGGGAATGTGCTTGAATTCAAGTGTATTATCTTTTGTAAACAATTATATTTGAGTACTCAAATTATGGATTAACCTCCACTATGGTTTTTCCCTTAACAGGGTTTCCCTGCAAAAATTTGTGTGTCATGGTGTTCTGAATGTTTCCTTTGAATGCTTGTGTCTTTCTTTTTGTTAGAATCAAACATGCTCTGATACCATGTTAGAATTGGCTATGGATGCCAAGATCTATGGACCAAATAGAAATCACAAGAAGATAGAAAATAATGTGACAAGAATAAACTGTATTCAATGTCAATGATATGATATTGCTTGATTTTACAATGAGAGACCCCTTGGTTATATAGCCAAGGTGAGAACATAGGAGTGCCTAAGATTATGACAAGTGTCGTAATCTTATGACATGAGACAACAATGAAAAGCTATCACTCCACCTAAAGTGGAAAGGTGATAATGTGATAAACACCACAAAAGGTGGAAACCTAATCACATGATATGTCCATGAAATGTGGAAGTGATAAAGTAATAAGAAGATAAGTCCACCAAAGGTGGAAAATCTCCAACAACTCCTATGTGGTCCCTAAGTAAAATTAACTAAGGTGTAATTATGACCTAGGACAAGGTACAAAATATTTAATTACACCAACACTTTTAATGTAATGATAGAATGGTTTAAGTTTCAGAGTAATAAAATTTTAAGATTTGTTGAACACTGATTCACTCCCCCTCTTAGTGTTCCCTTGAGTCCAATAATTGGTATCAGAGCACAATTCCTTTGAAGAAGTTTAGTAGCTTGAGGTGGATCTTGGAATGTGAAGGACTCTGGTAGTCTTTAGTAGCAGCTTTTGGTGGCATTTGATTACCTCGATCAGTCAAAAGAAGAAGTACATGAATTAAAAGAAAATCTTAGAGATGTTGAGAAATTCATCCAATCATTGAAAGATCAAATTGTTAAATCCAGGGAGAAAAGAAAGGATCTTTGCGATCAAATACAGTAGAAGGAGAACAAAAATATGGATGATGCTCACTTGAATCAAACCTTGAAGGAAATAACCGAAGAATGTGAAAATCTTGCTAGAGAGAATACAAACCTAAAACATGAGATGAAATCTATGATGATGAAGATGACTAAAGAGATTGAAAAAAGGAAGAAAAATGAAGAAAATATTGCTCATACCCTAAAAGAGAAATCTGATGAATGCAATAGAATAAAAGGGGAATTCACTCAGTTGGAAAGTGAATTACAAAGAACCAAAAGTAATGAAGAAGAACTTGGTAAGGAGATTTCTACTCTTAGGAATGATCTTGTCATTGCAAATGAATACAAAGAAAAGTTTAAGATTAGTTCAGTAAAACTTGATGAGCTGACTCAAGGACAGAAGAGTGGAAATGATAAGAGAGGTCTTGGATATGAAAAGGGAGAAAGTTCCAGATCAGGACAAAAGAATTTCAGACATAACAAAAATGGAAGGTGTCTGGTAAGACAACCTAATGCACAAAATTTTAATGGGTACTTTTTTGCTTGTAATAAGTTTGTTCATATGGTTGCTTAGTGTAGAAGTAATATGAAGTCAAGAGCTTCATCATTCTATGGTCAGTGTTTCAATTGCAAAAAGTTTGGTCATAAATCAATTGAATGCATAAATCTTTCAAGTTACTTTGTTGATAGATGAAATGTTGAATGCTATACATGTGGGGAACTTGTGCATGCTGCTAATCAATGTAGATCAAGAAGAAACCAGTGGAATAGACAAGAAAAAATTATGTGCTACAACTGCAATAAGTATGGTCACATTGCAAGATTCTGCAAAAACAAAAATGTAGACAAAAGAGGTCTAGTATACAAAGGCAAAAATATAGAGAAAAATGATAAAGGAAAAGAAAAGGTGACTATGGATGAAATCAGAGATCAGATGAAAAAGACATGGGTAAGGAAGAATGATTCTGATGTTGGAAATGGTTCCATATCGGAACCTGCTTCCAGTAATTCTTTTGGTAATTGATTTGAGGTTGCTGACTAAGGGAGTCTTTCAAGAAAATATTTCCTCCCCTATCTATGGATGGTACCGAAACAAAGAAAATAGTTGAGAAGGTGTATTTATGGTGTACAAATTTTTTGGATATCTTTCACCAAAAGAATTCAAATAATTCATAGGTTCGTAGAATATTTTTTTTTCACTGTTTGGGAAAACAAAGTTTTCATAAATTTAGGGCAAACACATTTATTGCAAGTGTGCGAGTTATAAAAGACAAGTTGAAACCATCATTTGTCACTTTGTGTCAAAGAAGAAAATAAGGAGAGCACTCGATAGATGGATTACGAAGCAATAAAATTGATTCATCGACAATTTTCAAAATCTATCAGGTATTTGAAATTATTCTCGAAATCTTCATACAATTTGGTGTGCGGTTTCAAACCCTAAATACGAAAAGAAAATGGAACAAATCAAACGGTCGATCACTCTAGATGAATATAACAATGCAAATATTAGGTCTATGAGGAATTTGTTGTTGCTTGATGAATTGAAGCAATTGAGTGAAGCTAAACATGGGAATTTGGATATTTGGAATGAGTTTCCGTACTTTGAGAATACAAATTTTTTGAAATTCATATTGAGTAGATTACATGATATTCTAACTTTGGACAAACCCTACATCATATCGAAGGAAGAAATTGAGAATTTGATTGGATTTTGCAAAGTCAGAGATATACCAAGGAAGAAATATATCTGGAATAAAGAGGTCCAAACCTTAATCAGAATAATCAGAGATTAGAGGGCCTTGATAATTTCCACAATCAAGAATCCTATTACAAAGTACATTGCACACAAAATAACATATAAAATATTCTACATAAATCGAGAAGGAGCTGCATTGGTTGGCGTAGTCTACATTTCTCACAATATGATAATTGAAGGTTGGGACTTTGACCTATGTTGGTTGTTAGAGGATCAACTAATGGAGAATGTACAACTGAAAAAGGAAAAAAATTATCCTTTCAGGTTTGATACTTTGATTACATGTTTAGTAATGTATTTCTTGAATTGCTTGCCGAAAATCGACAATGTGGTATGGAAATCAAACGAACTGGTATGAAAACAAATATATTCATATTCTAGGAGCTTAGTCGATTGGGATTTAGAATTTAAAAATTTCTTTAAGAATGTGCTTGAATAGTGTGGTTCAGTCAATATTTCCCTTCCAGTAAGATCAATTGAAGTTGGTTCCTCTTTCGATGGCATTGATAAAGAACAAAAAAGAGGAAAGGAAATTGTTGAATACAACCCTTCCAAAAGAAAATTTCCCATAATTGAGGGAAAAGGAAAAGAAAAATAAATTGTGGATATTCTGGATAAAGAATCTGTTGAAGAAACTAAGGATCGATTGAAAAATGAATTTGAATTAGAAAAAGGTAGTGAGGAAGAAGAAGATCTGACAAAAGAAAAGCTACATCAGCTTATTCAAGGAGAAGGTGGAATGCAGAAAATAGCTAGGTTATGGTCTGTCAGACCATAATATGATCAAGACATGATTCTAAGTGTGTTAAATGCTCATGTTGAGCAATGCAAGATTAGATTGGAAAGCTTACAGAACATTATGCTCGATGAAATGATTGAATGTAGAAAAGAAACATTGAATTCTAAAGCTCAAGAAAAGGAAGCTGGTGAAGTTATCTCTCACTTGAAGGAGAAATTCAAACTATCCCTTTCCAAACTAAAGAAGAAAATGAATGAGTTAAGGCAATGCATAAAATCATCCACTGGCATCTACAACTATTGCATCCATTGGCCCCATGTTGTTAGTAATTACAGAGAGAATTTGGATCAGATTGAAACAAAGTTGAATGACATTGGAAAAACTTTTGACATATTGTAGGATCTAGATGGCACTGTCAGGAAAAGAATCTGGGAGCTATAGTCAACACACACAAAAATTCAACTTTTCAAGAACACTCTTGTGGATACTTTTTGGAAGGTAAAGGAACTAACTGAATGTAGGTTAGAGAAGATGTTGGAAATATTGAGGAATGGTGAGAAACTAGAAGAAGCAATTACAATTCCTGAATCTTTAATTGAAATTGTTAACAAGACTTCCAAGAACAATAGTTTGATCATTATCATTGGAATCACAATAGATTCTTGGAGGAAATTCCTTCTGGAAGTGAAGAAAAAGCATAAGATAATCTTCTAAAGATAGCAGTTAATTGTTTTCAAGTTTTTGAAGTTTTGATCAAAGGAGGAGAACTGTTGGCATATATGTGTTGAAGTTTTGAAGTTTTGAGGATTTTGAACACATGTTTTGTCACTATCTTGACAATATCACTTTTTGTCTTTTTGGCATATGACACCCATGCTTTTTCATTGATGTCAAAGGGGGAGAGAATGCACTGAAAAAAGACGTGTAGGGGGAGACAATGCCTTATAAATCTTAGGGGGAGAAAGTGTCAATTTTTTTGGCAGTATACCTATAATGATTCTGACACTTAGTCATTTTTCACTAAGTGTTGAAATCAATTCCAAAGGGGAAGATTGTTTGAATATGTATTGTAATTTTTGTCATTGATGGCAACCTAAATGGCATCCTAAGTCTTACATCTGATCTATAGTATAGTTTTGGTTTCTATCGACAGAACATAGTAAAGTACAGGGCATCCAATTATAGGCATTAAATTTAATTTGAACACCTTACCATATAGATATTTTGGGTTGTGGATATATGAGGAAGGTTTATTGATGTTTGTAATACCTGGTGAAGGATTTTTTTGATGCGCACTCACCAATATGCAATCTAGGAGATCTGGTGCACTAATATGCTAGTTATTTGTGCTAGAAGGTCGACCTAGTGAGTATAGTAATCATGAATGTATAAGGAGTAATTAATTAAATATCTTCGTGGTCGATTAAGTTTTGTTTTGGTCCTCTCTTTTTCTTAACTGAATTTGGAGGATGTGCATAAAGAATTAGTGGTGGATCTAGCTAACAAGATGAAAGTAACTTAATACTTTATGAAGCTGACTGATGAATGAGTAAATCCTTGTTAGCGAATATATATATATGAGACTGGTTCTATCATTTGGAAGCAGATAGAGGTGTGTCTAGTAGTGACGAAGTGTTGAAATGTGTGAATATGTGTATGATGTGAAAATCAATAGAGTAATGGTGTGGATGTTGGATTTATGAGTAGAGCAAAATAGAGTGAAGAGCATAATCGGTCTACAGATACAAAATTCAATCTATGAGTTTCGTCGGAACTATAACCTGGCATAAATAGATGCTATCATCTTAGTTCAATCTTCAGATGCTCTTAATATAAACTTTTATATGCCAGTGAGTCTCTTCTCTTGAGCAGTGAGCTCTAGGCAGTGTGCTTGAATGCAAGTGCATTCTCTTTTGTAAATAATTATATTTGAATACTCAAATTGTGGATTAACCTCCACCATGGTTTTTCCCTTAATAGGGTTTCCACACAAAAATCTGTGTGTCATGGTGTTATGAATGTTTCCTTTGAATGCTTTCATCTTTCTTTTAATGTAATGACAAAAAAGTTTAAGATTTGCTAAACACTGATTCACCCCCCCTCTCAGTGTTCCCTTGAGTTCAATAGGAGTGTCTAGGTAGATGCAAGCTAAATTAACCCATTGAAATCAACTGAATTATGACAAGCAGTTTGATCTTGGAAAGTTATAAGAGAATCTCAATTTTTGTGATTTGTGAGGTGATCGAGGATCGTCTAATGTGAGTAATTAGGTATTTTGTTTTCTTTGTTCAAAATTTATTATCAGTTTTAGCTTTTTTTCGCTTCTTTATAATAGCTTTATTCAATAGGAGTTATAGTGATTCAAAACTTGTTCTAAATTGTTGCCTTGTGAAATATTTGTATATAGTAGAGATGAAACTTGTTTAGGGTCTATAGTAGAAAATAGGGTGTGAAAAAATAGGAATCATAAATAGCAAATTAGGTGCATTGAAGGAGATAACCTAGATGATAAGTCAAGAAATATTTCTTCTATGCCCTGCCCATAAATATGGTAGTGGGTACCCATGTATCTCAAGGGATTGCACAAAGATGTGCTTGGGTAGTCTCTTTGGGCATTTTTCATCGTAGCCACTCCCTGAAATAGTTATAGAAAGTAGACACTGTAAATCGATCAATGAAAAGGCTCCCACAAAACCATCAACAAATACACTTTCTAGTGGAAAGAGTGTAGAGATCGCTTCCAAAAATTGCAGCAAGCTATCAAGGAAGAAAGCCTTGCATGGCTCTTCATTCTAGATTCTCTCAGGTTTCTCAGCGATGAATTACAATGGAAAATCAGGGTCCATTCTTCTATTGCTTGAAAATTAGGTCCTCCTCCTCCTCCTTGGGCTATTGGACAAGCACACAGAAGAAATGATAAGGACATAGCTTAAAGAGCACCGAAAATAGGGGAATCACCCACAAAGCATAAAGAACACCAGAGAAAATTGAAAGAAGCTCTACAATTGTGAAAGAGTTTAAAAAATGTGAAGTAATGCAAACACATTTTGAGGCTTTTAAATGATTGCATTGTGCAATGTGCATGAGTTAGAGACTAACCATGAAGGAGAAAAGGTAGGGGATGTTCATATTACACTAGAAGAGGCTCATTATCAATACCTCATAGCTTATGCGACATAATTACACAACAATGGAATGAAGTTCTAAGTGATATGATGGAGTTCCATCCATCATGTCCCTCCTCTTTGAAAAAGAGATAAAGAATGTGTTTCTCCGTGTGATATGGATATCCAAATCCAATCAATGCTACAAATTTGATCTTTAGGAACCTCATGGATGTGGATGGCTACAAAGAAAAAGATTAATCCAATGTAAAAAGGAAGTGGGTTTTTTAAACATGGTGATAAACATGAAGTCTTTGCAAAATAGCTGGGAAGAACCTACAAAAAATCATCCATAAGTCTGCTTAATGCTCAGGTATGGTTGTTGTTCTTATTTCCTTTTTAGCTCTCTCTGTCATTTTCTGATCTCTCTCATTTCTTTGCGCAACACACACAAATCATGGTTACACAACTCTTAAATATAATGAGTTTTAGGCATCTTGAATATTAATATGGAAGATGGTTTTAATAAACTTTCTCACAAACTAAGAAAATGCATACCTCAAACAGTGAAAGGCTTTGAAACAAAAATCATCTACCACTTTGAATGTTTATTGTGTAGGGCACATGGCGTTAGTTAAACCTTAAACCGTTGATTGACAAATAGAGGAGTATTGAGTCAATGACTTGATCAATGCCTGAAGATCAGGAAGCTCTCTCAATATTTGGGGAGCTCTATGATTTCTTGGTTCTTTACAGTGCATTCCCTTCCTCTTTCAAATCAAAGCATCTTTGGATGGCTTTAGCACTTGAAATGATTGCATCACCTCTAGAGTTACAATAGGGGTCCACTAGGATCTCCTCCCTCCTTGGTCTATTAGCACATAAGATGTAAAATAACATGCTATATCATTCTTGTCTTTATATTATGAGAATTTAAATACTCATGTTTATTTACTAGATATATTCAAATAATTTAAAAGATACAACATTATAGTAGTTTATCTCACATCACTTTTTGTTGACTTCATATTATTTTACTCATTTTTCTGGAGGAGTTTTCTAAAGTTTTACTTTTCCAAAATTTAGTGACTCTTCTTTGGAGATTCATATGGATACATCTATGCTACATTATGATACTACACCTTTAGATGTCCATTTTTTTCTCCATGATATAAACATGGTTATTTTCATCACCCAACTTGCTTGTGATCCTTTAAATGTTTATTGGGAAAGAGAACACTGCCAACCCTAACATGCCATCATTGTCAGAGAGGTTAAATGTAATAGTGGTATTGTTATATGTGTACAATATTTTTTTTAGACTACAGGACGACCCCTATAAACAACAGTGTGCCTTGTAAAAATTTTAACGTGACCGGCGGCACTGGTGCAACACGCCCTCCAGTACCATGGGGGTGGGAGAGACTAGACCTCATGACTAACCTCCTGCAATAGGAAATTTTTAGCCAACTGAACTAGGGCCTCTGCCCCTATGTGTACAACATTTAACTAAAGATAGCACAACATTTAAATTGTGTCATAAAAAATACAAAACTTTTAGTGTCCATAAAATTTAGTTTTAGAGTTAGTAAAGGATTGATTTTATTTTGACATTTTATATAATTATTATTTAGATTATGTGAAAAGTCCATTGATTATAGATTTTAAGTTTTTTATTTAAATAAATTAATAATTTTATAAATATAATTTAGTTTATTTATATAGTCAAACTATTTTATTTTATTTTTAATTTAAAATTGTATTGTTATTTTCTTGCAAGTACTAAGTTGTTAGGTAAAATTATTTCACTTTTTATTAACAAATTTATAAGATAAAATGTCTTATCAATTTATACTTACTATTTCCATTCACCTTATCATTTACATGAAGTTATTTTTTATTATGAGAAGCAATCAATTGTGTGTGTCTCTTCAACTAACTTTTTTTTATTTTTATGAAATCTATCATTTAGAAAATATTATACTATTTTCTTGTTTTCCTTTATTAATATAATGATAAAGATATTTTAAATATTTAATAATTAAAAAATAAAATAGAATATACATGAGATATATAAATGAATTAAAATTAGAAACTAAGCATTTTATGACTAAAGTACTTAATTTTATTTTTATATTTTCTTAAAATAAATATAAAATAATATTTAAATAGTACTTTAAAATTAATATATTTGTGCTAAATACCATTTTCTTAATATTAGTCATTATTTTTTAAATTTTATTATGTAAATAGTTATTAGTTTTAAATTATGAATACATTTTTTTTTATTATTAGTTAATTTATTTTTTTAAATCAATAATTTTTTTAAAAGAAAATTACATCTCTTAACGTGAAATGGAAAATATTTAACTTTAAATATTTTTAAAATTATTTTTTCTTGAAAAAAATTGGTTCAAACATTTTTTAGAGAAATATTTAAAATTTATTTTTCTATAATTTTATTGGTAGAAATATTTGATTGTTCTAGTACCCATATCCCTAAATCAATAAATTGTAGCCATAAAAAATGACATTTCACAATATGTACATTTAAATAGTATTTATAATTTATTATGTCATCATTTAAATTTTATTTAATAATTATTTTTATTTTTAAATGATATAAGATTGCTTGTTCATTTCCTTCAAACATAATATATCATTTACCAATCAAATTTTTTTAATCATATTAGAATACAAATATTAAAAAATTATTCATATTTTTAATTATTTATTTATTTCTAATATGTAATTTCTTTTGTATAATACATTTTTTAATTAATTGTGAATTATTCTTATAATCTAATAATAGAATTGTAACGTTTTATTTTAAATTTTAATTTTCACATCTTTTATTTTATTTTATCTTTTATTCCTAGGAGAGAGGGAGAGAGAGAGGGATTTTGTGACATCTAAGAGAGAGACTTGAGAGAGAGCAAGAGAGTACTATCAGAGAAAGAGATTTATATAGTAAGGATGAGAGGGAGAGACCTAAGAGATGGAGAGGGGATGGGAGGGATATTTTGAGGGAGATACCTAAGAGAGAGGGAGTGTGAGAGATGGGGTTGGAGTAAGAGAGAGTTGTCTAGGTAGGGTGGGAGGGAGTGAGATCTGAGAGAGAGAGACTTTAGAGGGAGAGAGAGAGAGTTATCTAGTTAGGGTGGGGGGAGAGACCTGGGAGAGGGAGAGGGGGTGGGAGGGATATTTTGAGGGAGAGACCTAAGGGAGAGGTAGAGGGAGAGGGATTTGGTGACATCTAAGAGAGAGAGAGAGAGAGAGACTTACAAGGGAGAGAGAGTTATCTAGCTAGGGTGGGAGGGAGAGAATTGAGATAGGGAAATGGGGTACAAGAGTATTTATGGTGGGAGGGAGAGACTTGAGAAAGGGAGAGGAGGTTGAATATATCTAAGAGACAAAGGGTGGGAGAGATAGAGCAAGGGAGAGACTTGAGAGAGAGGGTGGGAGAGATAGAGGGAGGGAGATACTTGAGAGAGAGGGGGTGGGAGGGATACAAGGAGGAAGAGACTTGAGAGGGGGAGTTATTCTATACATTAAACACTAAACCATATACCTTTAACCCTAAGGATGGAATACAAGGTAGAGAGTGTAGGAGAGACCTAGAGAGGGTTGAAAGAGAATGGGTACATGTTGGCTAAGAGGGAAGGAGGCAAAGAGGGAGTGAAAGGTAAAACCTCAACTACCCATCAACGATCATAAACTACAAACTCTAACTGTTATCAAATTGGTGGAGAGAGACACAAAGATAAAGAAAAGTTAGTTTATTATCAATGTAACTCATTTGGAAAAATCTAGGAAGTTGCCCACTTTAGCTGCCAGATAGACTATGTACGAAGACAAAAAGAATTGTTTGGTATCTTTGAATTTGGTTATTTGAGTGTGAATTGTGTCTGAGATAATTTTTCCTTGATCCAATAATGTTTCTCCTTTTAGAATTATATTAATAAAATAAAACATATAGGTCTCATAAGTCCAACCTTACAAGCTTTTGAGGAATATTGGTCACCTAGTTCCTATTTGTCCTTAACCATTTCTTATCCATGTGTTTAATATTTCCATTAATTTCCTTCTTATACTCCTTGATAGCATATACTTCCAAAGACATCTTCAAATTTATCCCCCCCCCCCTCTCTCTCTCTTCCCCCTCCCCCCTCCCCCTCTCCCACTCCCAATCCCCCTCACCCTCACCCTCTCCCCCTCTCCCTCTCCCTCACCCTCTCCCACCTCTCCCTCTCTCCTCTCTCCTTCCCTCTCCCTCTCTCCTCTCCCCCCTTGCTTTCATCTCCCTCTCCCTCTCTCCCCTCTTAACATGTTGGTTAAGAGGGAAGGAGGCAGAGAGGGAGTGAAATTTAAAACCTCAACTACCCATCAACGATCATAAACCACATACTCTAAGTGTTATCAAAGTGGTGGAGAGAGACACAAAGAGAAAGAAAAGTTTTTTTTTTCAATGTAGCTCATTTGGAAAATCTAGGAAGTTTCCCACTCTAGGTGTCACATAGACTATGTACGAAGACATGAAGAATTGTCCGGTATCTTTGACTTTGGTTTTTTGAGTAAGAATTGTGTCTGAGACAATATTCCCCAATATAATAATGTTTCTCCTTTTAGAATGATATTAATAAAATAAAACATATAGGTCTCATTATTCATGGATTCTTCCTTACCCAAGGCTTTACAGAACAAAGTAATAGTGTCCTATTTGAGAATAGAATTTTGACCTTACAAGCTTTTGAGGAATATTGGTTACCTAATTCCCCTTTATTCTTAGCCTAATACTCCTTGATAGCCTCTACTTCTGAAGTCATCTTCAAATCTATCTCTCTCTCTCTCTCTCCAAATTTCCCTCAACCTCACCCTCACTCTCTCCCCCTCTTCCCCTCCCCTACCCCCACCACCAACCCCTCTCCTCCCCTCTCCCCCTCCCCATCTCCCCTTGCCCCTCACCATCACCATCACCATCACCATCACCATCACTATCACGTATAGATTTCATTTGATTAATTAAATGCAATTACTAATCATGATATCACTATTTAAATTGAAATTAAATGATTATTTTAATGAAAGTTAAATTTAAATGAAATTGAAATTGAAATGCATTTATATATAATTTGGGGTTTGTCATTGCTAATGTAAAATCGAGTGCAAGTGAATGTGATTTAAGGCGAGAACAACAATCAAGTAGAGTTGTTTAGCCATTAGATGTTTATAAGTAAGACGAAATCTCACACACTCACTTAGATAAATATTTTAAGGCATTTTGTGTTATCGTGTTTGAAATTTTTAAATTGAGTTTTAATTTAATTTCTCAAAATTTGTGAAAAATACATGTTGATTTAAATGACGATTTGGTTAAATTTGATGAAATTGATTTAAATTAAATGATTGGATTTCTTGTTTATATATTTTATTATTGTTTGAAAATCAGATGCATGTATTTTGAAATTTAAATGGAATTGGCTTTTATTTTGGAATTTAATAAAAATATAAATGAATAAAGTGTTTTATAAATTTAAGTGTTTTTAATTGAAAATATGAAAGAAGGAAAGATTTAAATTCAGAAATTGAACAAATAGCTAAATGGAGTTATTGGAAACAAATTCACGTGCAAATTGAACTTGGCATTCAAATCAAACTTTAGTTAACGAATTGAAGAAATATCTTCAAACAAATTGAAAAGCAATGAAATTTTAAATACTTGGAGTTTGAGAATTGAATTGGAGATCAATCATATTTTGTGGATCTCATTTTTCTTGATAACTCCAACAATGCATGAAAGAAGAATCATATACTGGAAGAATTTCGAATTGGGGGAAGAGAGACACATGAAATCCATTTTTTTTGTCTTGGCAGGGAATTGCTATTAAATTATTTTATACCTTCTCACCCCAGACCCGTAGGAAGAGAGAGATTATTCTATTTGAAAACAGTGGTAAACATTCACCACTCTCACCCTACATAGCTGAAGGGACCAAACCACGTACAAGAGAAAAGGTAGGGAGGTGACCTGTTTGGAAGGCATGCGCATGGCCTGGTAAAAGGTGCGGCCATAGTCCACACACACCCTCACACTCCACACCGCCAAGGAAAGGAATCACCTTGCCACGTATAAAGAAGACTAAGGGAGATCTAGGGAGAAGGACTCTCTCCAACCCACACGGCCCAAGAGACAATCTCCCCATTCACTGCTTGCATCCCACGCACTTGGGAAAGTCAGTAAGGGCACAACCAGGGAGAAATCACAAGGAAGTAACCTTCCCTCTTCAAATCTCTACACAAGAACAATGGACTAGTTCATGCACAGACTAAGGGAGAAGGCAGGAAGGAGACACCAATAGGAAGATAAAAGTCAGTTTGAAAGAAGGTATAACACAGTGACTGAACAACATTCAAACAAAGGAGAAAGATACAGGAAGAGCAGAGGAATTTCACAAAATTTAAAGAGGTAGGATCTTGAATAAATTAAACGATTTATTAATAGATTGAAATGGAATGCAATGTTATTTATTCATAGATCTTGAAAACTATTAAAATAATTTTCTATAGTTTGAATTATGTTAAACCTTATCAAACTGTGAATATTTTTATTCAATTTCTAGAATACTATTGAAATTAGAAACAGAAGATTCTAGGAAGAAATTTGGTTTGAAAAACACTGAGAAACAACCGATTAAATCTAGGAAGAGATGCAAAACCAGAAAACATCATTTACATATGGATTTTTAAAAGATCTTAAATAGAAAATGATTATTTTATTTTGATTTAAAAACTTTAAAAATGTTCCAAACAAAATATTTTTTGAGAACAATATCCTTTAAATTTTAAAATGAAATTTCAAGATAGAGATTAAACTTAGCAAAAATTGCAAACAAAACAGTCAAAACAGAAACAAAAATGAGTTATTTTAAATCTATTTGAAAAATTATTTATTTATTTTCTGAAAGTGTGTTAAACAGAAAATAAACCATTTAAATTTAAATACGATTTACTTAGAAACAACAAAAATGAACTTGAAAAGTATTAAATAGATGAGTACAATGACGAATGAATGTGTGCTCTTTTATAACTGTTTTAATATGTATTTAATTTGCATACTAGAGATACACCTTCATTATTCTTGATTATTTAATTTACTCAATTTAAATATTAATTTTATGTCTTTTATGGATTTAAACAATAAAAAAGAAAAAACTTTTTAATTGTTTTCGCTTCAAACAGGTTTTCAGTTTTATTGTTTTGAAAGATTGTATTTGACTGTTTAGACCATGCATGCTTGATAAATGACTGTGCATGTTATGTTTTTGGGAAAGTTACCTTCCGGGACGGGTGCCGAAAATGGGTTAATAGAGAGTGTAGTTTTGCTTTTCCAAAACTGCTTTATTTATCGTGCATGACACTTTACTTGGCCAAGTAACTTAAGTACCATTGAAATAGATGGAATTATTGAACTCTCTACCATATCCTAGTATCAAACTTTCTTGTTTCTTAAATGATTTAGAAAAATGAAAATGCTTGTGGTTTTACTAGTTATACTAGGCACGCACTAGATTCCATCTTGCTCGTATACTACTTTTTGCTAAGTGATTCGTGCAGAGCCGGGTATTCTTAGAATGATTTAAGAATTTCGGGGAAGCGTGAGCTTCGAGGTTGGGCAGAAAAAGCGCCTGATCCTTATTCTCGTCTTCTTTATTGAAGATTTTCTATTGGATGGAAGATCGACGGATGGCATCTTCTTTTATGCTTTATGTATTCTTTATTATGTAATGAAGATCTTAAGGCGACTGAATGCCTAAGTCTCGAATTGTAACTAATATTATTATCATCTATTGTATTTATAATTGAAATTGTGTAATATGACACATGTATGTACTTAGACTAGAATTGTATAGGAATTTATCTTATCGACTTTATGTCGTTGTTTTGGAATCGATTGGTTTTTATGGTGTCCAAATGAATGAGATGACGACTTTATTTTGAATATAAATGATTTTATTTAAAGCATAGTCGTTGTTTGTTTTAAAGAGTTTCCGCTCTTTACATTTGGTATCAAAGCCAGGTTTGAACACTAGGGTCCTTTGTCCATTATGCTAAACAAACATTCCTTGATGCAGGAATTGTGATACATAATGGGTACAAGAGGTAAAGGAGCTGCTGCAAGTAATGAGAGTGACAGGTTGGATCAGATTCTTAGTCTCTTGAATCAACAGGGTTCTAGAATGGATAACCTAGAACAGGAAGTTCGAGGTATCAGAGAAGGACAAAACCCTCAAGTTGAAATTCCCCAAAATCAAGAGCAACCTAATAATGAGAATCCAAGGGTTGAAGTACCAAATCCTCAAGCAAGGATTGAAGGGGAGTTGGCTAAAGATTTGAAAAGGGTAGCACCACCCAAGTTTGATGGTAAAACAATAGGTGATGGAGCTGAAGCCTGGGTTATTGAGATGGAAAAATGCTTTGAGCTCAGGATTATGTCCAATGAGACCAAGGAAGTTTGGGCTGCATACCAGCTTACTGGAGAAGCTGCTACTTGGTGGGATAATGAGAAGACTGAGAAGAAGTTACTACCAAGTGGGACTACATGGGAAGTGTTCTTGCAACTTTTCAGGAAGAGGTGGCTTCCACAGATGTTCTTTGATAGGAAGATGATAGAGTTCTAGAATTTGACACAGGGTGGTCTGACAGTTACTCAGTACTGGGAGAGGTTCACTAATCTCCTGAAGTATGTACCGCAATATCAGATGGATGAATGGTTCCATATTTGGAAATTCATCCTAGGGTTGAGGCCACAGATTGAAGCTGATGTGGATATTCATAATCCATTGACGATGGATGAGGTCTTTGAGAAGGCCATAAAATAGGAACAGAAGCTGCAACAGGTGGCGAACTACAGGAAAAGTGTTAATGCTAAATCTGGTTTTGGAAACAAGAAGTTCCAAAACAATAACAACAATAACCAGAGGGGTAACAATAATAATCAGTAGATCAGGAATCTAAAGAGGGGAACAAACACTCAGGATAAACAAGAAGGTAGTGTTGGTGGAAACAAGAAAGTAAACAATAATAACACCAACTTCTCCAATATCAAGAACAGGATAGGTGGTCACCCAGGGCCATGAGGTGGATGCTATAATTGTGGAGGAGATCACTATGCCTCCAATTGCACTCAGTGTACATGAGGTCAGAGAGGTGGTAAGGATTGGTGAGCACCGCAACACCAGATTCATGCAGCGGTTGACAACCGTCAAGTAGACTTTCAGGCTACACCTATCCAGATGTCGGGTAAGCTTTTTGGACAATCTGTTTCTATTTTGATAGATACAGGAGCTACTGAATGCTTTATTGATCCTAAAGTAGTTGCTAAATTACCTATTAGACCTGGTTTTATGTCACATTCATGGATGGTTCAGTATGGAAATCGAGCAGAGAAGAGCTTAGATTCATGTTTATCATGCAGCGATTTAGAGTTACCTAATTTCCAAACCCAAGTTAACCTTTATGTAGCACTGTAGGGTTCTTATGATGTAATCTTAGGGATCAATTGGCTAATCTGAGCATAAAGCCATAGTGAACTGTGAGGATAAGGTTGTGATTTGTTTGGATGATTTTGGACATCCAGTTGAGATTTTAGGATCTCGAGAGCCTCTAGAGTTGAGACATATCTCAGCTATGCAACTAAAGAAAGCACATTGGAAAGGATGTTCCATAATTGCTATTTTGGTGAGTGACATGGATAATGCCTAGCATAGTCAAGAGGGCTATCCGATTGTTAGAGAGTTCTTGGATATCTTTCCTGAAGAACTTACTGAATTACCACCGAAGAGAGAACTTGATTTCTCGATTGAACTGATACCTAGAACGGAGCCTCAATCCAAAGCTCCTTACAAAATGACTACTACTGAGTTGTATGAACTGAAGGTTCAATTGCAGGAGTTGCTGAAATAGGGATTTATTAGATCGAGTGTATCTCCATGGGTTGCACTGGTAATCTTTGTTAAGAAGAAAGATGGAACCTTGCGACTATGTATTGATTATAGGATGCTTAACAAGGTTACCATCAAGAACAGGTATCCTTTACCCAGGATAAATGAGTTGTTTGATCAGATGAAGGGGGCCATAGTGTTTTCTAAGATTGATCTTAGATCAGGTTACCGCCAATTGAGGATTAAGGATGAGGATATTCTGAAGACAACTTTCAAAACTCGGTATGGACACTATGAGTTCACCGTGGTACCTTTTGGCCTAGCGAATGCTCCAGCGGCATTCATGAACCTTATGAACAGTACTTTAGAGATTGTTTAGATGATTTCATGCTTATATTCATTGATGACATTCTGATTTACTCTAAAATAGAAGAGGAACATGAGAAGCTCTTGAGAATAGTCTTGCAATGACAAAGAGGTCAAAATATTTTTGGTAAGTTTTTGAAGTGTACTTTCTTTCAGAAGAAGGTTCACTATTTGGGGCATGTCATATCTGTTGAGGGAATCTTCGTTGATCCTACGAAGATAGAGGCAATAATAGATTGGCCAACACCGAGAAGTGTTACTGAAGTTCATAGTTTCATGGGACTTGCAGGATACTACAGGAAATATGTGGAAGGGTTTTCTAGGATTGTAGCACCTATTACTTCTCTTCATAAGAAGGGAAAGAAATACGAGTGGACAGAGAAGTGCGAGGAAGCATTTCAGATTCTTAAACAAAAGTTGACATCAGCACCAGTGTTGACTATACCGGATCCTAATGGGCACTTCATAGTGATTGCAGATGCATCAGGTGAAGGTGTAGGAGTTGTGCTAATGCAGGAAGGGAAAGTGGTTGCATACGAGTTGAATTATGTGCCACATGATCTTGAGGTTACAACTATTGTTCATGCACTGCAGATGTGGATATATTATCTCCTAGAGAAACCATTTGAGCTTAAGACAAATCATTTAGGACTTAAGTACATCTTCACACAGTCGAACCTCAATGTGAGACAAAGGAGGTGGCTTGAGTTCCTGAGTGAGTATGATTTTGGTATTGAGTATATCAAAGGTAAGGAAAATAAGGTTGCAAATGCTCTTAGCAGGAGAAGATATCTCTCTGCTATGTTGACCACAAGGTCGAATTTGAGGCAACAAGTGTTGCACTATCTTCCAAGAGATGAGCATTATGACAAGGTTAGGCAAGCCTTAGAGGCGGATCCTTCAGATCATAGATTTGATGGATATGTGATAGAGTATGATGGTATTGTCAGATATCAAGGAAGGATGTATATCCCTAAGGGTGGAGATTTGAGGAAGTTGATTCTTGAGGAAGTTCATGATGCACCTTATTCAGGGCATCCAAGAGTTATGAAGATGGTAGCTGAGTTGAAGGTTTTGTATTTTTGGCCTAAACTCAAGAAAGATGTCATGGAGTACATGGCTAGATGTTTGGAATGCCAGTGAGTCAAGGCTGAGCATGTGCATCCAGCAGGACTTTTGTATCCCCATGATATACCTGAGTATAAGTGGCAAGTAATCAGTATGGATTTCATCCAAGGATTACCTTTGAGCAGAAATAGGCATGATACCATCTTACCAGTTGTTGATAAGTTGACGAAGGTTTCACATTTCATACCTAGAAATCTGAAGGATGGATCATTGACTCTTGCGAGGAAATTTCCGCAAGAGATATTCAGATTGCATGGTGTACCGGAGACCATTATTTCTAATAGAGATACCAGGATGGCATCTAGGTTATGGACTACACTGAATGCAGCTTTGGGAACTAAATTGAATTTTAGTTCTGCATATCACCCATAAACCGATGGCCAAACTGAAAGGGTCAATCAAGTTGTGGAGGACTTACTGAGGATGTACTGCATGGATCAACAATACAAGTGGGAGGAATATTTTCCATTGGTTGAGTTTGCCTACAATAACTCATATCATGCATCTTTGGGTATGGCACCTTTTGAGGCAATTTATTGATGGAAATGTCGCACACCCATCAGTTGGGAAAGGATGGAAGACAGGATCATTATTGCTCTAGATATGCTCAAGGAAATGGATGAGAAAATGAAGTTGATCAAGGGTAGGTTGAAGGAAGCAACCAATAGACAGAAGAGCTATGCTGATTGGAACAGGACTTTCAGACAATTTGTTGCAGGAGATAAAGTTTTTTTGTGGGTTAAGCCTCATAAGAGCTCTATCTCATTTTGGAAATCATCAAAGTTGGCACTGAGATTTGTGGGACCATTTGATGTACCGGAAGTTATTAATCCAGTTGCATATAGAATAGTGTTACCACCTACTCTAGCTCGACTCCATAATGTTTTCCATGTTTCTTTGTTGAAACCATATCATCGTGATGCATCTCATATTCTTGATTGGCGTTCATTACAGGTACAGGATCCAGGAGTGGTGCTAGTGGAGCCCATCCGAATCCTAGACAGGCGTAGAATTAAGCTGCGTAACAAAGATAGTACTCAGTACAAGGTCCAGTGGGACTAGTATACTGAGGATAGTGCTACTTGGGAGGATTCTGAGATGATTGAACGTCATTTTCCTCATTTGCTTTCATAGATTAGCATTTTTTTATGCGTAGATACTTGATACTCTAGTTTTTGATTCACATGTTGTGAACTTTGATAGCGTGGATTTTGTTTATGCTTATGTTTGAGAACTATGTTGTTAGTTACTATTTCATTATGATTGAGATACTATGTTTACCTATTGAGATATTATGTTTTACTGAGGGAGATAGTATGTTTTATTGATGGTGATGTTATGTTTATTGAATGACTAATAAGACATCGGGACGATGTCTCTTCCAAGAGGGGAAGGATGTCACGTATAGATTTCATTTGATTAAATAAATGCAATTAGTAATCATGATGTCGTTATTTAAATTTAAATTAAATGATTATTTTAATGAAAGTTAAATTCAAATTCAAATTTAAATGAAATTGAAATTGAAATGCATTTATATTTAATTTGGGGTTTTTCATTGCTAATGTAAAATCGAGTGCAAGTGAACGCAGGAACATGTGAATGTGATTGAAGGCGAGAACAACGATCAGGTAGAGTTGTTTAGCTGTTAGACATTTATAAGTAAGATGAAATCTCACACACTCACTTAGATAAATATTTTAATGCATTTTGTGTTATCGTGTTTGAAAGTTTTAAACCAAGTTTTAATTTAAGTTCTCAAAATTTGTGAAAAATACATGTTGATTTAAATGACGATTTGGTTAAATTTGATGAAATTGATTTAAATTAAATGATTGGATTTCTTGTTTATATATTTTATTATTGTTTGAAAATAAGATGCATGTATTTCAAAATTTAAATGGAATTGGCTTTTATTTTGGAATTTAATAAAAATATAAATGAATAAAGTGTTTTATAAATTTAAGTGTTTTTAATTGAAAATATGAAAGAAGGAAAGATTTGAATTTAGAAATTGAACAAATAGCTAAATGGAGTTATTGGAAACAAATTGAAAATAATTTAGAAAACAAATTCATGTGCAAATTGAACTTGGCATTCAAATCAAACTTCAGTTAATGAATTGAAGAAATATCTTCAAACAAATTGAAAAGCAATCAGATTTTAAATACTTGGAGTTTGAGAATTGAACTAGAGATCAATCATATTTTGTGGATCTCATTTTTCTTGATAAATCCAACAATGCATGAAAGAAGAATCATATACTGGAAGAATTTCGAATTGGGGGAAGAGAGACACAGGAAATCCATTTTTTTTGTCTTGGCAGGGAATTGCTATTAAATTATTTTCTACCTTCTCACCCCATACCCGCAAGAAGAGAGAGATTATTCTATTTGAAAATAGTGGTAAAAATTCACCACTCACACCCTATGTAGCTGAAGGGACCAGACCACGTACAAGAGAAAAGGCAGGGAGGTGGCCTATTTGGAAGGCATGTGCATGGCCTGGTAAAAGGTGCGGCCAGAGTCCACACACACCCTCACACTCCATGCCGCTAGGGAAAGGACTCACCTTGCCACACATACAACATACTAAGGGAGATCTAGGGAGAAGGACTCTCTCCAACCCACGCAGCCAAAGAGATAATCTCCCCATTCACTGCTTGCATCCCACGCACTTGGGAAAGTAGGTAAGGGCGTGGCTAGGAGAAATCACAGGGAAGTAACCTTCCCTCTTCAAATATCTACGCAAGAATAGTGGACTAGTTCATGCATAAACTAAGGGAGAAGGTAGCAAGGAGACACCAACATGAAGATAAAAGTCAGTTTTAAAGAAGGTATAACACAGTGACTGAACAACATTCGAACAAAGGAGAAAGATATAGGAAGAGCAGAGGAATTTCAAAAAATTCATTTCCAGAATTTAAAGAGGTAGGATCTTGAATAAATTAAACAAATTATTAATAGAATGAAATGGAATGAAATGTTATTTATTCATAGATCTTGAAAACTATTAAAAGAATTTTCTGTTAGTTTGAATTATGTTAAACCTGTAGATATCAAAATGTGAATATTTTTATTCAATTTCCAAAATACTATTGAAATTAGAAACATAAGATTCTAGGAAGAAATTTGGTTTGAAGAACACTGAGAAACAACTGATTAAATCTAGGAAGAGATGGAAAACCAGAAAACATCATTTACATTTGGACTTTTAAAAGATCTTAAACAAAAAATGATTATTTTATTCCGATTTAAAAACTTTAAAAATGTTCCAAACAAAATATTTTTTGAGAACAATATCCTTTAAATTTAAAAACAAAATTTCAAGATAGAGATTAAACTTAGCAAAAATTGCAAACAAAATAGTCAAAACAGAAACAAAAATGAGTTATTTTAAATCTATTTGAAAAATTATTTATTTATTTTCTGAAAGTATGTTAAACGGAAAATAAACCATTTAAATTTAAATACGATTTACTTAGAAACAACAAAAACGAACTTGAACAGTATTAAATAGATGAGTACAATGACAAATGAACATGTGCTCTTTTATAACTATTTTTATATGTATTTAATTTGCATACTGGAGATACACCTTCATTATTCTTGATTATTTAATTTACTCAATTTAAATATTAATTTTATGTCTTTTATGGATTTAAACAATAAAAAAGAAACAACTTTTTAACTATTTTCGCTTCAAACAAGTTTTTAGTTTTCTTGTTTTGAAAGATTGTATTTGACTGTTTAGACCATGCATGCTTGATAAATGACTATGAATGTTATGTTTTTGGGAAAGTTACCTTCCGAGATGGGTGTTGAATATGGGTTAATAGAGAGTGTAGTTTTTCTTTTCCAAAACTGCTTTATTTGTCGTGCATGACACTTTACTTGGCCAAGTAACTTAAGGACCATTGAAATAGATGGAATTATTGAACTCTCTACCATATCCTAGTATCGAACTTGCTTGTTTCTTAAATGATTTAGAAAAATGAAAATGCTTGTGGTTTTACTAGTTATACTAGGCACGCACTAGATTCCATCTTGCTCATAGACTACTTTTGCTAAGCGATTCGTGCAGGGTCGGGTATTCTTAGAATGATTTAAGAATTCCAGGGAAGCGTAAGCTTCGAGGTTGGGCGGAAAAAGCACCTGATCCTTGTTCTCGTCTTCTTTATGAAGATTTTCTATTGGATTGAAGATCAACGGATGGCATCTTCTTTTATGCTTTATGTATTCTTTATTATGTAATGAAGAGCTTAAGGCGACTGAATGCCTAAGTCTCGAATTTGTAACTAATATTATTATCATCTATTGTATTTTTAATCGAAATTGTGTAATATGACACATGTATGTATTTAGACTGGAATTGTATATGAATTTATCTTATCGACTTTTATGTCATTGTTTTGGAATCGACTAGTTCTTTGATGTCTAAATGAATGAGATGACGACTTTATTTTGAATATAAATGATTTTATTTAAAGTATAGTCATTGTTTGTTTTA
>CM021100.1:880726077-880764882 GCA_007115665.2 Sequoiadendron giganteum | reverse complement strand
TGCATCACGTTTAATTAATTAATTTAATTATTTAATAACTAAATTCAACCCCTTAGATCAAATTTAATTAATTAAATAAACTAGATATAATTAATTAATTTAAATATAAACTTTTATCCACATTGCATTATTTAAATTAAATAACCATCAACATGATTTAAATGCAATTATTCTAAATATCTATTTCCAAATCAATAATCCTTCAGAATTAAATAACATTAAAACAAGACAGACAATAACTCGACATACACAACTGATGGCATACTAAGGCTAGGGTGTAAACTTGACACATGTTACCTAGCTACTATCTCCCGTTCAACTTAACCGTTGGATCGGCATGCTCAAACCTGTGAAACCAGGTGGAGTCGATGTCATGTACCTGCAATCCTGCAACCAAGTAAACAACATCATACAATATATCCAGTATATAATACACACCGTGAAGAAGGAATCATGGATTCGAAGGGCACTCGCAAGCGAGTGATGCAAAACCGTCCTCTTCACCAATACACTCATTGAAACTGACACTTCCATCATAATCCAGTAATCTCATAATAACATCTCATGTTAACTCTACAACATCATTAATCCATAATGCATGTGAAACAAAATCAGATAACTACATCCCACAATAATAGTTATCACTCCATAGTAACGATCAAAACATCATAACAAAATGTATCCAGTATCAAAGTAATTGCAACCAAACATAGCTTAAAGCAACTTGAACAAGAATCAAAACGGAGGGGTATTACAACCATAATTAATAAATCATTTCAGTTTCAGAAAGAAGCTGATGCCATTTACTATAAAAAAAAAAAGTTGTATAAGTCACCAAAAATCTATGAAGCCTCCTAAATGTAGCTTAAAGCAAGTTTACAGGATGGGTTTCAACATAAGAATCTTTATACTACAACTCTCAATAAATTTATTATAAGTAGAAAACAAAATTATTCACACTCGAAGTAATGCAGTCAAACATTTATTCCAGAAGTATGTTAGCAGGAGTAAACTAAAAGTGATTACCTCTTGTTGCAATAAAGAGCCTATAACTCTAGTTGATATGCAGAGTGGTTGTGTTATATCAATTATGTAGTGCATTCAATAACAAACCATGTTTAATGGGCTATTATAGAGAGTGATCAATATTTTCTAAACCTTATGAATGTTACTTAAAAGTGTATAGCTTAAACTACAAACCAAGTTTATTACATACTTGAATGCAATCTTGGGTTACCACAAACTATAATAATGTGATTTGCTAATAACCATTATGGAAACTATTAAAGCAAAACCCATGCTATATAGGATACATTTTCTTGATCAGGTTTACATACCTTAATGATCAAACACAAGCTTCCCACACACTCTAGGATACAATCCAAGATCATACCACAACCCTGTCAAGACAACTAATTTTCTGACCCAAGATTTAAGGTTGTTTTTTAATACCAACAAAATAATTGGTAAGAGCATGACTAGGGTACAAACCCTAGGCCTCTGTAGAAACATAAACCATAACTCTAGCAGATTACTGAGGCTGCAATACTAGAAAGATTGAGACCTTGTAGCCAATAAAAAAATATTGCAATCTAAAGATTGTAGCTAATAACAAGCACAATATGTAGCTCAGTGACATTTATAAATGCAATCTAGGTAAGAATAATGGCAATCACTTGAGGTGTGATAGTCAAAAAGAGGTTGAGTAGTGACAAGATAATAAAGCTCAAACCGTGCATAGTAAAGTGGATATTTTAACAGTGAGTTTCCTTACCCCCTTACTGACCTAAAGGGTTTTTCAAATGCTAGGAAAATGCAATAAGGGAATGATTTTCCAAATGAATTAATAGTAGTAATCATAGGTTCAATGTTTCTTCTTAGCCATTATATAATGGAATTAGTGGATTGCATGTTTGAGCAGTGTTTTGAGACTCATCAAAGATGGGAGAATAGTGAATAATACCTTGTGGACTATGAAGTAGAGACAATAAGGTTTAAGGATCTTAAGACCCACAATACCATGAAAAAATTAGTCCCCTGTAGTAAGTATGTAGGCAGTCTATAGGACATAGTTTGATTTTATTGGAGGATTCTCATGAAAGGAATCTTCAAGTGACAGTGAGTGAGTTGTTTGAGATTGCAGTTGAGGGTGCAATATCTAGTCTTAAAGGCAATTAGCAAAGCAATAAATGTGCAAGCAAATCAAATCGTACACAACAAATAATTCACAATGTTATCTTGCATAATGCCTTGAGTTTGAAGATAATGTATCTTGATGTAAGTAGTGACCTTAATGGTCAATCACTGGAAACCATGATTTTAAAACATGTTATTGTGCTTATGGAGGCAACATTGTAAGCAAGGTAGTGAGTGGTGGTTTGGAATAATGTTAGGTATGAAGGACTTGTTTTATATGCATACTATGCAGTCTACCTTAAGAAAATATTCTTAGAAGAGATTGAAGGTGGATTATGGAACTCAAGGGTTACCATGACAAGGATTAAAGAAAATACTAAGATCTATTTAAAATCCATTGTCATGAAGATATTAAAGACACCAGATGCAAAACCCTAGCAGCTAGAGGAATGAATATAGAGCCAAAGAGGACAATGTGCTAGGGTAGATTTAGGAGATTGCCACATTATCTAATCACAAGAAAATATATCAATTATTTATCTTTTTAAATTAAAAGAAGTCATTCTAAACCCTATATAGGATACATTGATACTCCAAACATATCTTATTTATTTTTTAAATTAAAAGAAATCATTCTAAATCCTATATAGGATACATTGATACTTTAAAAGCATCTGATTTATTTATTTTAATTAAAAGAAATCATTCTAAAACCTATATAGGATACATTGATACTTCAAAAGCATTTGAAGGAATTTGAGCATTCTAAACCCTATATAGGATACATTGATACTTCAAAAGAATTTTATTTATTTTTTTACATTAAAAGAAATCATTATAAACCCTATATAGGATACATTGATACTTCAAAAGCATCTGAAGGAATTTTAGATTATGCAAATATATGTTAATTAAATACATGGATTAAAAACAGTAGCACGAACAATGTAACCCTTGTTAAGTAGTGTAGGAATGAGATAAACAACAATGAATCCTATGCCTCATGTCACACACATTTCCTTACCATTCTGTATCATTCTTTACTGAAACACTTCTCCATTTTGGCAAGCTATGCCTAAAAATAAGGTTTTGATGAAGGTTTTAGAGTATGTTTATTAAAATGAAAACTCCATTTTGGCAAGCTACGCCTGAAAATAAGATTTTGATGAAATTTTTAGAGTACATTTATTAAATTTTTAGAGTACTTTGGCAGGCTATATTCTTGATTCCTTAAATGATTTATTCAAAAGGATTGTGACTAAATAAATGACTAACTATTTAGTCATTTTTATTTATGTGATTAAATAATTTTTAGTCAACGACCAAATTAGTCATTTATTTACTCATTTATAGCCGAGTTGCAAATAATTAGTACAATTTAGTCATTTTTAGTTGTTGTGACTAAAAGCTTTAGTCACCTAGTCATTTATTTTCCAAATTCTACTAGTGACTTGATTATTGATGTCATCGCTTATGGAGTCTCCTAAACCATCTAAACTATTGGCATGAATTTGATTGATATGTGGAAATCATACACCTATCAAGGGTATCCAAAAAGGTGCCAATAATGCTTAAGTTTTGGGTACATATAGATATATCCTAATACTTAATGGATGTCCAAAATGCATGAAGATTTGGCAAGAGTTAAAGGAATACATGCTATTTGAGATAATTTGATCAACTTATAGCATGCTATATAGTATTTTTAAGTTTCTAGGGCATCAAATCTAGTGTATTATATATATAACTATGTATTGTAAAATATCCAATAAAAACATCTCACTGTATTGAGTGACTTGGAGTAATTGTCTATTGGTTGGTTAGTTGGAAGAGAAGTGTTTTTCAATTTTGATTAATTATTATTACAAGTAAAACATGCTTCTAATATAGTAGGTTAGACTTGACTAGACAATTGATTGACACATTCCTTTTGGACATTATCCATAGAATATTTATTTATACTATGGGAAAGCAAGTGGCTTATATTAATTATTTTAACTATTAGAAGAGATGCCAAATTTAGTTACACATGAGCACTATTTTTCTCATTTAGGGTATTTGGTTCTCTCAAGTGATTTTGTAGTGCCCTATTTTCATTTTTCATAGTATTATCTCTCTAATATTTTTTTATTTTTTTAAATGTTGATATAGTAAAATTAGATTGTGGGTTTTGTTGGTGACATATTATTTGTTATAGGTGTTGTGCAAACTTGCTTCTTGTGTACCATAGAGATTGTTTGGTGAGAGACATATTCACTATAAGGTATTTAGAGGTATACAATATGAGATATCCTATCACATTATGGAATTATTAGTTATATAAGATTTATTTTATACACACATTAGCATTCCTTAAAGCACATATTAATCTCCATGATTTTATTATCTAGGTAGAGCATGTGCATTTGTAGGGATTTTATAGTACTTGTCATTGCACATGACCAAACAAAGAATCAGTAGGCAACTTGTAAGCATTAGAAATAAGATGAAGACCTTTTTATTCTTTTATTATTTTAATTTTTTTAATATTATTGTTTTTTGTTAATTTTTTTAAATATGAACATAGTTGTGTTAAAAAAGATCTAATTTTAAGCCATACTAAGAGGAAGCTTAAGGAAGCCATTCACATTAGCTACCACCCTTCTAACCTCAACTGTGATGAGGGTTGGAGTCTTAGTACGGCCTGGCAGCCTTTGTTATCCAACCTTCATAACCATGTTCATTCCTAGCTTGGTCTTTCTCCTGGTCACTTCGTTGGGTCCTCTATTCTTGTTTGTTTTATTTGTTTGTTCCTTTTCTACCCATCCATCTCTTTTATCCTCATTTCCAGTCCCCTTGTTGTGTGGTCCTTCATTTCTTTGGTTGGGTGGCCTCTTTTTCCCCTTTCTTCCTCCATTTTTGTTTCCTCTTGCCTTCTTCTTTTTTGATTTCTTCTTATTCATCTTCTATCTTTTGTGTTTATTTCTCTTTCTTATCTTATTTTTATGTTCTTTTTCTTTTTGTCTTCTTTATTTAGTGTGTTGCATTTTCTTTTTCTTTTTGTATATATTTAGGTCTCTTTAATATTCTTTGTTTGTCCATTCATTTTTTATATTGTTCTTCCATTTAGGAATATATATTGATCTTCCATTTAAGAATACATAATTTTTCTTTTTGAGAATATTGATATATATTTGTCCATTTTTATTTTTTATTTGTCCTTTTATTTATTTATTGATCTCTTTATTTATTTCTTCATATTGAGGTTTATATTTGTCCAATTTTCTTGTTTCTCTTTTTATCTTTGTTGTTGTCTTATATATATAGGTGTCCAATTTTATTTTTTCTCATTCTTTTGATTTTTTTTATTTCTTTTATCTTTTTTTGTCCTCTTTTATTTCTTATATATTTCTTTATTTGTATATTTGTATATTTCTTTGTTCTCATTGTATTTATTTATAGATCTCTTTGTTTATTTCTTCATATTTAGGTTTATATTTGTCCATTTTTCTTGTTTTTATTTTTATCTTTTTATATTATTTTTTATTCTCCTTTCTTTCTTTTTGACTATTTTTTGGAGTGTTTATTTTATTTTGACCCTTGATCTTTGTGCACCCTCCCCTTCTCCATATCTCCTTTTTATCTAGTCTAATTCTGCAATTATTCATTTTTCTCCTCTTGCTCTCTTTCATCCTAATGATGGATCACAGAGTGTGATCTGAAACATTGATGCTAAATTTTTTTAACACAATCAAAACCCGAAGCAATACAAATTTATGATATGGATTGTGGAAACTTGATATCTTTAAAAGATCTAATTTGTAATTTTATTTTCATTTTGTAGGTACTTTTTAGTGGAAACAAATAAGTTTCTTTATATATGACTTTTCTCATAACCGTCAAGGTTGTTAAAGGAGAAAGATCCAATGACATCACTCACAATTTAAATTTGAGTTTGAGAGGAATTTTTTAGACTTTAACATATATAGGTATGAGTAATCCTTACAATAGAATTTTCTAGTTTACTTAATTATTTTTATATAAATACTAGTGTTTTTGGCCAATTGGATGTTTTCTAGTAGATTTAGTTGTTTTATTGACTAGTAGTTATTTCCAATATATGATTTAAATATGTGTAACTAGGTTAGTTTAGGGGTATCTTTTCTATATATAGCATTATCCCAAATAAGTAATTGATCTAGTCAATTAGCTCTCAAATTGTATTTTCATTTTATAATCAAACAAATTTGTTATAAGAAAAGGTTTTGAATTGGATATACTAGTTCCCTCAATTATTTAGTTCTTCCATGGCCTCTTCAAATATCCTTCTAGAAAAATCACCTTCTATCCCTCTAATGATGGCATAAACAAAGTTATAATTAACCACATAATAATTATTATAACTATCATATAATTTTAATTGTGGATAATGCTCATGAATCTTCACTTCTCCAAGCTAAAAAATATCTCACCATAATTATCCCTATAAAATTTTCTTTAGAAGCCAACATGTATACCAAATAGGATTTCATATAGAATTTAGTGCTCTAGAAGATTTTCTTGAGAAGCTCATGGAGGTTTTCACTTATGATAGTGGCCCAATCAATATTCTTATCATAAAAAATATGTAACAAAAATTGGACCATCCATGGGTAGAAGTTTTTGGAACTAGGGTGGCCATAAACCCTTCTTAGGAGTGTGATCTAATCCTTAATATCCTCCTTGAATTTTCTACTATGTTGTAATTTAGCCAACTTGAGGGCCATCTTCTATGGGTTAAGAAATATTTAGGTAATAATTATATTAAGGAAACTTACTTCATTCTTTTCAAAGTAATCCACTACCTTCTTCATATCCATGTCATAATACTTAGGGGAAGTATGGATTTTTAATAACCTATCAATCATGTCTAAACTAATATCAAGGAAAACCTCTCCATATGCTCCTAGAATTCTCCTATACTTTTGGTCATAGTATTGAACATAGGTCAAGAAAAGCTTAAAGGTGACTACACTATGACTATGAAGGAAACTACTTCCACCAAGATTTGTTTACAAAATAGTGAATTTAATATACCTTGTTTCTTTATTATCGATTCTCCTATTAAATTCAACTAAGTCTATATGTCCCAAGTTAGTGTCTCTTCTTTTTACATATGGAGATAACACCTTTGAAGGAGGGTGATAACCTTTGTCTTGATACTTCATTAATGCTCCTTTCAGAATACTTCTTGCATACGAAAACACCATACATTACAACCTTTTAATAAAAAGGGCTAAAGAGGAGAAAAAATCCCCTAACAAGATTTGAAGACATGTTAATTGAAATGCATTATAATGCAAGAATCTATTAGAAACATACTTAAGAAGTAAATTTTTTATTTATTGGGGATCGAGTCTCAAGAATATGTCTTATTTCTTGATAAAATAATTAGGAAATCTAAATGAAGGAAGTCTGGACACTAATTTTGAAGCTAATATGCTCATTACTATTCTCTTTTGGGTGTCAGGAGTTCAACTTACCACTTACTCCTTATCATTTGTTAAGCATAATTGTTAAGGAAAAAACCTATTGATTGAACTCGATAATTTCCTTTTAACAAATGTATTTTCATCAAGGGTTGGGGTTCAAGAATGATGCTTACCTTTTTCTCTTAAAGATCTTAAATGTTAAGGGATGCACCCAATTACTAGCATTCGATGATGCTTCAACAATTTTCATTGAATATTAGGGATCAAGGATCAAGAATAACACTTAACTTTTACCTCTTTTATTTGGTAATGGATAGAGTGAAATCCCAATATCTAATACTCAAAAATATTAGGGTTCAAGTCACTTTAATGCTTATCTTCAAGAATTAGGAGTCAGATATGGTACTTAATTTTTACCTCAAAATGAAGATACAATTTAATTAAAACACCCAAGATCCAATGTAAGAAACACTTAGATGTTCTTCTCAAGGTTTTTTCATTTAAGCATTGGGAATTGGGGGTCAATATTTCCACCTAACTCTTATTTTATAGAAGAAATAGGAGGGAAGGGATATCTCTGAATTTTAAATTCCAAAGTGATTTAAAGTTTAATTTTTCTAAGGATTTTAATGATCAAAATTTGAGATTCAATTATGAAACTTAATCCATTTCACTTTACTTAATAATGAATACTCATCATGATTGAAATCCAATACTCAAGAAATATAGTCTTCAAATTTCTAAGGCATGAGTAGTTGTCGAGGAAGGGAAAATCACTACCTCTAAAAGCGTAGCAATGAGAAGACCTAGGGGTTGATACAATGACATCATAAACATCCTCAATGGGTGTACCAAGATTAAAAAAACAAGGAAAAGGAACAAAAAGAAAAAGAAAATAAAATAAAAAATGAAACAAAACAAAAAAAGGAAAATAAAAACAAAATTATTAAATCGACTCACACACAAAAAACACATGCCAAAAACTAAAATAACAAAAAATTGAAATGGGAATTCAAATATTTTGGTCTACCTAGTTATCAACATGGATAAAGGAGGAAACATGAGAAAACACATGCACAAAATAAGGAAAAAAATACACCAACGCTAAGATGCAATGAGAAAATTCTAGTGTCAATGATGGAGAGGGGTTACAAAAATTAGTAGGGATTCAAATATGTTGCAAAGCTCAATTTATAATTCTTAAACATGCAAATGATTAAAAAAAACCTTCAATTTCACTCTTAAATTGATTGGAAAACTACCATTAATTTCTCATTAAATGTACTACAACAACAAAAAAATGCCTTGACAAGAGTGACGAATGAGGTGACAAGACATCATCGCCATTAATCTTTCGAGATTGGGAATACATTAAGTGAGTATCTGTAAGACCCCTCCATTTTTGCCTTTTGGACCCAGCAGTGTCCGGTTGGTTGTGCTGTGGTTTCTGTTAATGCTTGGAGTGTGGTACTCGTTTTTAATGGATCATTGTTTTGCATAATAATGTGCTCGTTATACTTTGATGTGGTGGTATATTATTCAGATGTTATCATTATGATATGCTTAGATTAGCATTGCAAATATTTGAATTAATGATGTTTATGTTGGATTAAACTATTGATGTTAAAATTCGTCAGTTAGTAGCATTGTATGGGTGAAGGGGACGAAATTGCATCACTCGCTTGCGAGCGCCCTGCAATTTCATGATTCCCTCTTCACAGTGTGTTTTCTATGATGCGGATATACATGTACGACATTTTATTGTTCGCAGGTTGATAGGTACAAGACACTGACTCCACCTGGTTTCACAGGTCTGAGCGTGTCCATTGCCAACGACAGTTAATTAGGAGATAGTAGCTAGGTTTCTTCTGTCAAGCCATCAGCCTAGTCTTGTGTGTGTCGTAGGGTTTTGGTCTGGGTTGTTGAATAACATATTATGGTTCTCTTGCTTTGATTTTATTATATTGCAAGTTAGAAGAGTTAAATAAATTACTATGTGGTTAAATTGTTAATTTAATTAATCCGATTATATTGTGAAAAATGTTATTTTATTTAAGGATTAATTTAATGTAATTAATAAAATAAATAAATCTTGGATTTGATTTATTTTATTAATTTATTTAAATTAATTATGTCGAAAAGAAGTTATTTATGCATCTTGGTAATTGTAGTTCTTCTTAAATTAAAGTAAATTGAAAGCTTAAGAAAATGTTATTTTATGTATGGGTTAATTTAATGTAATTAATAAAATAATTAAATCTTGGATTAGATTTATTTTATTAATTTACTTAAATTAACTATTTTGAAATGAAGTTATTTATGCACTTTAGTGATTATAAGTTTCTTGAATTGAATTAAATTGTAAATTGAAGGAAAAGTTAAATGTTATTTTTGGAAATTAGAAAAAGACAAAATTGGAAAATAGGGTTACTTTCACAAGTTTGACTTTAGGGTTTGAGGAGATATTTTCTTTTTGGTATTAATTGTTTTTTTGGGGAAAAATGGGGAGGGATGAAGAAATGGAAAAAGATGGAGAAGGGAAGAATTTAGGGTTTTGGGGGTTTTTGAAGTTGCATGGAGGAAATGGATTGTGAAGAGGAATCATGGCACCTTTGTGGATCTTATCAAACTTCTGGAAAAAGAGAAGGAGCTTGGATCTGAGGAGGAGACTTGCACCATTTGGCCATCTCTCAAGCTTTCTGAAAACAAGTTTTCTTCTTGTTAAAATTTGATTATTTTGAAAATAATTCACAATATGAATTGCTGTTTGGAAATTATGAATTTAAAACCCTGATTGTTTTCAAGACTAAATCCATGTTAGAATTTTTGTGGTTGTCCTTCCTTTCCTCTATGCTAAAGTTGGAGAATTCTATTGAGAAATTTATTTAAAAATAAATAAAATTATCTGTTAAAATCTTTGTAAGATTTGAGTATTTTTTGGTTCTTCAATTTGACTGTTTTGTTGAAACTATTTATTTATATATATACTTTATATATACATATATAAATTTGCATATATGATTAACATATATATACAAATATATACATATATATAAAAGATATATATAAATATAAAATATTCGAAATTTATTTTTATACTGGAAAAATCGCCATTGGCGAAGTCGAAAATCCGCAGTGAATAAACTAGGGTTCTGTTTTTTATTTTATTTTATTTTATTGTTTTATTGTATTGGGGGGGACTGTGGGAGGCGCTGCCCCCACCGCCGCCCCCACACAGGGGACGGCTGTGGAGGCAGAACCTCCACGCAGCCCCATACCCACCTCCCTACGCCGCCCGGCCGCCACTCTTGGCGCGGCTGTGTGTAACACAGTCGGCGCCCTTAGGGGAGCCGACTGTGTTACCCACAGTCGGCTGTGTGCTTCCATGGTCGCCACCGTCGCCGACCCTGCACCAAAATAAAACGCGCGGCCAAGGCATAAGGTGCCCTAAAATGTGGCACAAGAATCAATGATAAAAGTTTTCCCTATTTCATTTGGGGTTTTTAATTAAATAAAAATAATACTGATTAAATTAAAGTATAATATTTTAATATCATATTTTATAATATTAAAATATTATTAAATAATATTTTGAATATTATATCTTATAATATAGGAATATTATATGTTTAGATATATATCAAGGGGAGATAATTTTTGGCATGGGTAAATTTTAGAGAAAATTTTATAGTATAATGTTATAGTTTAATTAAGGAATTTTATTTCAGAATATATTGTTTGAAAAGGTTAGCCTCGGGATTACAGATAATATATTTCTATATCATGATTAATTAAGTTCTAGATGATTTATTCCAAAAGGGTTGTAGATAATTTTCTTAAATGTTTTTTTTTAAATTGAAGGGGTAAAGACTATTTAATTATTATTGATTGCGAATAAGGGAAAATTAAATATTGATACTAGGTTATAGCAGAGATAACAGAATTAAGATGATATAGTGGGAAAATAATAAATTGTGTTAACATAAATGGTTAATAAACGAACCATTAGAATTTTAAATATTTAGTTGTGGCTTTTATTTTAATATATGTGTATAGATTTTTAAATACATATGTATTAAAATATAGTTTTAATGATGTTGAAATTAAATGTATTTGAGAAACTTAGATTAAGTTCAATAGCTCAACAGTTCAAATTAACTATTTGATTTAGAGTTAAATGAGAAAATTATAAATCAGGTGCAATAGTCATATTAATGAATTGAGTTTAAATATTATTTTGGGAAAAGACAACTATTGAATTTCAGATAATATATTTATTAGTGAAATTAATTAAGGTTTAAATGAATTATTTTGGAAAGTAGAAATAGGTGATGTGAAGGAGTATGTCTGAAATGACCAAGTAAATAATTATTTTCATTATTACCAGTGATTAAGTAATTGAATATTAGTTTAAAACTCTCCTTATGTCGAAAAGGGATATTGGTAAATCTGATTTAATATGGCAACAAGCTAGTGAATTTTAATTGAATAAAGTGGATTTAGGAAATGCAAAGAAGATGTAGCTATGATTAAAATTGCCTGTTTAAAATGTTGTTTCTCTTATTATTGAAAGAGTAATTATAGGATTACATATTGGGGTTAAATTTTGGCATGTATCTGAAGGAGGTAATATTAAATTAGAATTGTTAAAACTATAAATTATTGAATTCTATAAAAGGAACAGGATTATGTTGGGTTTAAAGTAGTCAAGGGAATTGAGTTAGTTATTAAGTTAGAATTCTTCCTTCGCTACAATGGTTGAACCAATTGATTTTAATAGTTTATTATTCTGTGAAGACAATTAGTATATTTGTATGTGAGATCCTTTGAAAAGAAAATGGATTTAGTATATCCAAAGGTAGATGTTTCATTTGTGTCAGTGATTACTTCCTTCGTATTTTTATATTGGCATTTGGATTAAAGATGTCTTTAGTTTGTTAAAATCTTTCGTAAAGGGTTAAATTAAGTGGTTTGTCATATCATGTATCAACCTGTTTTAGGAATGAATGAAGTTCATGTTGATTTTATTATTATTGGAAGAGCAATTATGCGATTTAATATTTGGGTTACATATATTATTCCTTGTCTGGAAGAGGCGTTGTTTAATTGGTTTCACTGCGTCATTAGATTTATGGTTTAGATTAAGGAAGTGGATTTAAGGTATCCAAAATTAGTTTATTCTTTGCAAGTGCTTGTGTGATTGATTCCTTTGTGTTCATGATTGAGGTAATGGGTTAAGTATCTTGGTTTGTAAGTCTTCTAGTGAACCCTTGAGTTTGGAAGTTGTTGTTGTGAAGTCAACCTTTTGTTAGTTACATGATTAGTACTTGTGGTTGTGTCAATGATCTACCCGGTTTCCATGAACGGGGATGCGTTGTGCCTCCTGTGTAAGGAGAGGTTTATAGAAATAGTGGCTCCTTGCAAGAAGTGGTTTTGTTATGCTTATTTCCTCCAGTGTTTGGAGAAGGGCTTGACTTATGTTTCCTCCTGGTATTGGAGTGATCGTCTTATCTGTTGTTTGTTCTTAGGTCTCCCATGGTATTGTTTTGAATGTTTGTTGTAAAGTGAAAAATGTCTTCCATTAGGGGCCAGAGCCATGAAGGGTAAACTGGATAACCTTGGGAAGGAGTTTATTTGAGTGTCATCTATTGCATTGTGATCCATGTCAGTGATGTTACAGTAGCCATGTAGTGGGTACTGGATGGTTTGTGTTTGGTTTTCTTAACCTACCTATTCTGTCATACTTGGAAGCAATGTAACTCTGTTAGAGTCGTGCTTGGTGTACTTGGGAGTGTAATTGAGTTGTACGTGCGTTGATCTTGAGTTGTACTTGAGTTAATTTTTGTGTCAGTTTGAATCAGTTTGATTCCAGCCCGTGTCTAGAGGTAGTTGGTCTTGTCATGTTACCTTGTTACTATCTCCTTGCACGGGGGGTGGACCTTTGGGTTCCACATGGTCGGGTGGTCCATTGGACTTCCTTCTTGTTCGTGTTGACGAGGTTTCCAGTTGAAGAGTTCGTGAGATCCAATTATTTTGTATGCCTTATTCATTTATGTAATCTTGTTATTTATTACCCCTCTTTGTTCTTGAGGTGGAAATTGTAATATGTATTCATGCTTTTGGATTTACCTCATTCGAGGAATGAGTGTTGTAATCTTATTGTAAAAGAGATCTCATGGTATCTTTGATTCTCTCTGATGAATTTATCTTGTATGGAATGTATGTGTTATTCATTTCATAAGCTTTTAAATGTGGTGGTTCTTTTCTTGAATGTAGTTCGTGGGTTATTAAGTAACCTCAGTCTCGTAACCCTAGGGGTTGTTGCAACGTGTAGCGAACTTTCTTATCTATTATACTTTAAAAAAAAAAAAAAAATTAGTTCGTTTATTTAATAAATTGCAACTTCCTCTAGGGTTGCGTGGCGGGGCGTTACAGTATCCCAACAAGTGAAAACCAAAAAGAGAAAAGTGGTGAAAGAAAATGGGAAACAATGAGAAGAAGAACAATGAGTAGACGTCAAGGGTTAGGCCCGATAAGGATATCATGCCAAATTTGAAGATCCTGAAACCATTACAAGTGACCAAAACATAAAGGGGAAAGGATAAGGAAGAAAGTAAAGGATAAGGGTGGTAGGGGAAAGAGAGGAAAATTACGGGAAGAAGAAAATAAATAAAAGAGAGGGAAAAAGGAAGGAAGAAAAAGGAATCAAAAGAGGGGTTTCCCTTTTTTCAAAAATAAAAATGGGGCATTTGGGTGCAAGGCACAAGAAGTTCCACTAGTAATGGTAAAGTTGATTTGTAGACATAAATATATAATTTTTTTTCTCCACATGTGGATGCCTAGAATGTGATGGTAAAAGATAAGGAAGTGTACAAATGAGTGACTATTGAGCTTCTCCAAGTGAGATATTGGAAAGAGGAAATATGCGTCTCTTGGAATTGCATCATTTAATGCATTTAATTTAATGTTTAATTTCCATGTTTGGGCACCCAAGTTGGAGGGAAATTATTGGATCCAAAACTAGTTTCCTTTGATATTACAAGAAGGTAATCCAAGGGTTGAAGAAGTTTGTATTGAATATTCATATTTGGGAACCATGTTTGGGGCTTAAGACATCTTCACAAGTCTACAAAATCAACTCCTTGTATTGTGAATAAATGAGGAATAGTTGAATGTAGCATTACTCTATACAAAAAAGAACAAGTTGAGGCATAAATAGGTTGTTCACAAGTACATAGGTATCATAAATAAGATCTAGATCTAATTATGGAAATTCCATATTAAGGAAACTTAATTTCAAATTTGTATATAAATTTCATATTTTGATATTGTAGTAGTCAAAGACTTGTATCTTATTCATTGAAGTCATATTTTGATAGATATTAGAGACTATATTTTCCTCATCATGTTGAAGTATTAAAAACTCTAAGATATTCGCCCTTGAATCCATGATTTATTCATTTCTCCCTATCTTTCATTTGTTGCATCTAACATATGGCTAGTGCATTAGATGGATGTAAAGAGTGAATTTTCAAACCGTGATCTTCATGAGGAGATCTATATGTAATAGCCTCCAATTTTTTCTAGGAATCTTAACTTGTTTCTAGGTTATGAATTCTTCCTATGGTCTCAAAAAATCCCCTAGATATTGGTATAATAATATTGATAGTTTCTTGCTTGCATTTAGTTTTACTTGTTGCCACTCAAATCACATCACAACATCCAAAGACATGGATATGAAAATTTGATACTAGTCTTGTATGTTGATGATTTTATCCTTACTATTAGTTCCTAATCTATGATTTAGTGTATTTAGCATAAATTTATGGTGCAATTTGACATGAAAAATCTTGTTCATCTACACTTTTTCCTTGTTCTTCAAGAACTATTTAGTCTACTAAGGGTATTTCCAAATACTAGTAAAAGTATGTCATTGACTTGCTTCATCAATTTTATATGAGTGATTGTAATCCCATGTCTACACCATTCCAGTCTAGTGCCACTTCCACTACCACTTCCAAAACACTTAGTGTTGATACTATTTTATATAGGGTGTTAGTTGGCAGTCTTTTACATTTGAGACACACTTATCTGAATGTCACCTTCACTATTGTGCTTGTCTCCTAATTTTCACATGACCCTTATAGAGTCATTACAAGGAAAAAGGGTATTATTTGAGGTATATTTATGGTACCACACATTTTGCATTTGGTACACACTAGGGGCTTCATATATAGTAAGCTACACCAATACAAATTAGGCAAGGGATGTTGAATCATAGAAGTCCAATTTCAAGTTTGTTTTTTTATCTTGGTTCCAATTTAGTTGCATGGTATTGCAAGAAGAAAACCACTGTTATATTATCATATAGTGATGTTGAGTATCGAGGAATAGTTCATTGTATTGAGGACCTATTATGGCTTCGACACCTTATGAGAAAGTTTGGTATTCCACTTGATCATCCTACTATAATTTGGTGTGATAAAAAGTTATCATTCATATTTCATGTAACCCATTTGGGCATCAATGGACAAAGCAAATTGAGATTCATATGCATTTCATTTGGTAGCTCATACGTGATGGTGCTCTACCCTTAGAGTATTTATTTATTAAGGATTAGGTTGTATTTACATATTCACTAAAACGTTAGCATCATCTCCCTATCTTGTGTTACATGAATTTATTGGATTAAAGGAAGTTATCCTTGGGGGTTCTTGAGTCCTCCTTCATTTGTATACATTTCTCCTTTTTAGAAAGAAATTTGTTCCCACTAGGTTTTCTCCTTCACTCCATTTGTGAGAGAATTTTATTTTGTACATGAGTACCTTATCAAGTCTTGTTTCTGAGACTCATATTTTAGTGAATTAATCTGTAACTCACTTAAGGGTGGGGGTTTTTAGTGTAAATTTTTTATTTTCCAACTAGTTGTCTTTTATCTAGCTCCTACACCTAGTAGTCCTATTCACACTAGCTTAAATTCACTTAGTGGTTTAGTTGTTTAACCTCATAGACACTTGAAATTTCCCCTCACACTTGTCCCAAGTATTTTACATGTGTTATATAGTGATATTTTTAGTGGATAATATTCACCAATTGACTAATAGTTAAAATTGGGGATTCAAAATTTGGCTAAAAGTACAAATTATATGTGACTTGAATTGCCAAAGTTTTACAAAATTTTATTTTAGTCCTGGTTAAATCACTAGAGCATTTATTTTATTAAAATGTTAAACTCAAAACTTTACCATAATATTTGATACCTAATTAGATCAGATTCACCCAAATTATATAGGTTATAATAGAAAATGAAATTAATTAGTCAATATCATTATATACTTATCGATTACTTTAGGGACATATCACCAATTTTTAATCACCAACATTGATTTTATTCAAATATAATAGTTGTGGTTATATTTCATGGGTTAACATGTACCCATAGAGTTTCAATGCCCATCAAGACCAAAATTATATTTAGGTCATTAAAGATATGTAATCTAACGACTGGGTTAAATTATGTGGGCCAAATATACTCATAGAGATCCAATGCCCATGAGGCCTAAAATAAAACCTAAGTCATTAGATTATAAATAAAACCAACAATATTGAAAATTAATTTAGGACCAATTTAAAATATTAAATATTTAATTTGAAATATTAAAGAATTAATAAATTATAGGCACAAGCACTACACCTTAAACTAGTCAATCACTACCACCCTAAGGCCATTAACTTTCCATACTATTTTTTTAAGGAAAGGTTTGCTAATCGAAATTAATAATTTTTTCCAAGAAAATGAAATATTCACCAAGATTTTATATCCTTTTTTAGGGAGGTTTTCTTAAATTTATCACTAGTGTCATATCTCTTGGATGGATAGTCACAATATCTATTTTACCTTCCTACTTCATCCTTATATATATAAGGAGAGTTCATTGTACATTCATACATTTTATGATAGTTCATTGGCTTATCTATTGTGATTGATTAATTTTGTAGAATTTTTAAAATTTCCATTTATTATATGCTCCTTCAATAGAATGTGGGAAAGTTGTAATAATATACTCATTTGTATCTACCCTAATGGGTGAAATACATAATGATGATATTAGCTACTTCTATTGAAGACTTGGTAAGGTCATATTTATTGAATCCATTTTGAAACCTAAAAAAAAATTCCACTTGCTTAAGAAAGGCCTTCATGTTTTAACACTCTATATTTTATCATTTCATACAACTTAATTACTTTCATTTTCAATCCAATATAAGGAGCCATAAGCTCCCTAGAAGTATTCAATATAATTTCACTAATGTAAGTAGTTCTATCTTTCCATGGGATTTGGTAAACTCATTTAAAATAATAAGATCATAGTCATTGATAGCTTCCATGAAAGGAGTGAGACCTTTCATATTAATAATATTTTAGATAGTTGCAATGTTTCAATCCTTTTCATAGGAAGAGAGCTTAGTTATGAGCTTATCTCCTCCCATAATGTCATTCCCCTTAAAAACCTATAAATCATGTTTTAAGGCCACAAAATAGAGTCAAGGTTGATGCAAATGAAATTCTCATTATCAATACAAAATAAACTACCATAAATAGCAATAATTTCCCCCTCCATAAATATTTTATTTAAAAATTATTATTTAAGTAATTTCCATTTGATTATTTTATCACATGCTAGTCCTCGATAGGAAAAATAATGGCTAGATATTAAGGGATATTATTGGATTAATTAGAAATTATTGTTCTAATATTAGGGGGAAGTGTTCCCTCTTTAACCAATAAGATTAGTTTGTAATTAGGCTACCCATATTTTAAAGTAAAACAATTATGTAGTTACCTTTTCTATATACATGAATGATTTTAATGTTTTCAAAGGATTTTAAGATTATTTAGCATTATTCATAATATAATTATAAGACAAAAGGATAATGATGTTTAAGTTTAACATGTCTATTAAAAACTGAGCACCTATCAATGCCAATTTTGTTTATCTCAAGATTCTTACCCAATACTATAAGTAAGAGGGCACCACATTTTTTTCCATATTATTTGACTCAATGTAAAAAAACATAAATACCACAACTAGCTTGCCTTGGAAATTCTTGGTAACCCTCTCCCCTTGCCTAACCTAGGCTTCTTTTATTAGATCTATCAATGTTTAGTTTGATCCACCCTATATTAGGAAGATTCTAAATAGTGGTCTTTCACATTTTCAGCTTATCAATATCAACATTATCAAGAAGGGAATTAAGGTTTAAATTTGTATTTTTTCTCAGAGTTATCAAAGGAAGACATTTAGGATTTTTGATCTAGAAGACTCAAACATTTTCCTAGATGGCTAAAAATAGTTTCATAAAAAGCATGTTACAAGGTTGAATTTTTATGTTATAATATATTTTTTGTTCCTTTTCTACCAATGAATCAAATACCATAGGGTCAACAAAGAGAAAAATTCTTAGGGCCATACCCAATGGGTTTTAAAAAATATGAGGATATCTTGTCTATGGTTTTGAGAAATTAGGCATTGGATGAACAAGTGATATATCTATGAATTATTTATCCTTTTCACATAATAATCATTTGTTTGCTAGAGAAATTTTTCTAAATTTAATATTGTCAACTATAAGGATTTTACTTTGGAAATAAAATCACCATAAGAAGTCGACCAAAGATATAAGTTTGTGGTTCTAGATACAATACTAGATAAACCTAGGGGATGGTAGCTCTATGGTTGATTAAAAATAGATTTTATTGAATACATTATAGCAGGGTTGTTTGACCATAATATTTCATTTTTCTAAGAAACAAATTGAGGAGGAAAAAAAATTCTAATTAAGTATTTATTTTCGGACTCAATTTCTTGTTATCATTTTTACTTCAAGGGTCCCTTTTGTTTGTGTGCATATAAAGTGTAGTCCCTCATTAATAATCAATCTAATAAATACCACAAGGATCATCATGCTATAATTTTTCTCTTGGTTGTGTTCCCCTCTCGTGCCTTTAAATTATTTGAAATCAAAATCATAAAATTTTCCAAGTATAAGGTGGTCAAAATTTCCACAGGAACCAAGAACCATTAGTTCCAAGTTTCCATGGAGCCATCAAAAAAGAGTTCTCAAGTCTCTTTCAAGCCTTGATGAAAGGAAAAAGGGTTCCATTATGCATGGTGAGAAAGAATTAATTATTTCTAGGAATTTTGAAGGTGATAGGATATGGCCTAATGGGGGGAAAAGTCTTACAAGTTAAAGTTTTATAGAAGTTTCTAATGTATCAAGATATATCTTGATGCAAGTTGATGTTGCACATGGCCCAATGCAGACCACTTTCCTACTATATCCTGAAGTTGGGTGTCATAATAAAATAAGATGTTTCATTGAGATCTAACAGTTGAGAGGATATTGCTAAAGTTGTAAAGGTTTCAGACTATATCCGCATCCCAAAAATATTATTTTTATTCTTCAAAATCAATAAATAAAACATCATGAATCAAGTATTAGAGGTCAAATCCCACATCAAAATGGGTTTTAATTTTAAATAAAAGATGCTTTTGACATCCAAATGAGGCTCAAATTTTTACAAAAGGTAAGAACATATGGAGGAAAATTTTGCATTTAGCTTTTCCACTAACTCTACCTACCAATAGTAATGGCACAATCAACCAACCACCACAATTGATTGTAGATATTCTCCATTGATCTAAAGTGGGTGTGATTTAAGTTGTACCATGCAATTTGAATTGTGAATATTGTAGATTAGGGTTAACACCCTACTATTGATAAATGAAAATTTGAATAATTTTTTAAGGAGGTTGGTTGTTATGTGGTCTCCAAATGCCAAGTTGTGAGGAATCCATCAATGCCAAGTCCAGTTTGCTAAAGGATTACAAAACTGTGGAATAGAAGAAAACTAGCATTATAAAGGGATTTTGTTGTAGAATATTTCTATGACATTATGTATTTAGGAAGATTTCTTAGTTGTAGTTAGGGGTTTTCCTTTTCCATACTTTCTAGCATGAATGGAATACAAAGTTAGATGAATGTAACAATATTTTGAAAACATTGCAAGGCTTGTATTGATCTTTCTCACTTTATGTATGTATATATTTATAGTTGTGTTCTAGATTATTAAGTATGTTATGTTGTAATATTTCATGATCATTGGTGTATGAAAATGCATAGCTACATGTACTATTTATTTTTGTTATTTTCTTAGTGTGCTATGACTTTATTGCACAATAGAAAGGCATCGATTTAGAACCATTTATGATTATCACATCCATAAAATAAAGCATAAACCAATAGTGTAGGAGTGGGAATAGTTTTTTGCACCCATAACCTCATAATATAACCAAGGATCTATCTATAGTGAATTTCAAACAAAGTTATTTCATGTAGGTTATGATTGCATAACTTTATTAGGAATATAAGGGTTATATATAACTAGTTTTTCTTAACTTAGTGAGAATGTAGTTTAGTTTGGTTACAACTATTTTTCGATTGTATAGTTTATGAGTTTAATACTTGTTGAGGTATGCCCATAGAGGAACACCCTCTTGAGTCTAAGCTAAGCCCAAAGTGTAGGAGAGATAACTCACTACTATATCTAGTTATCTTCAAGTCCTCCATTATTCTATTGATGAACCATTTTCATTCACTTTTTGACAATCATGGCCTTACATGAGTGATTTATGGTTCTAGAAAGTGGAGTAGTAATTTTGAGACCTAACAATTCCAATGCAATAGTATCTAATATACTAGTCATGCATTTGGATATCTTTTGAACATTTCACTATATAGTGTTGCTCTAAAATGTAGTAGTATATTGAACATAGTGGTGACATAAAGACTCTCTGCTTTTGTCACACAATTAGTAGAGTTCAAGTGAAATGTTGGATAGCCATGTGTCCTCCCCAAACCTCTTATTTTGATCATTTCTTGCTTTCAATTCGATTCCTTTTCTTAGAAGCTAAATGAATTTGATTATGTTATTCTAGATGTATATAATTGGACAATAGGTTATTCTTAACAATGAGAGATAACCTACTTTGATTACTCAAAATATTTACATTCTATTATGAAGCACCAACCATTATTATTTTTATTTTCCACCTAACTATAGTAATAAGAGCTCCTTGTTAATTTATTTAGCTTTATACAATCCAAACCCAAAATGATTCTTAAGAAAATAAAGGATCTATTACTTATATAGGTTCATTATTCTTTCCATGAATATCTAGATCTAAATATTTACTTCTCATGTTGATTAAGGATTCCCATATACTTTTAAATGCATGGTCACCTTTGATTTGCATAGATATCAAAGTGGGGGGAATGTAGCAGTGAAATAAACATATGATGCCTTTTTAGTTTACTTGTGTATCCACTTTTGTTAACTATCATAAATACACTAAAATATTCACAAGTGGCATATTCTTTTGTTAGGCTTGGCTTATTTCTTGATTCATGATCACATCCATTTTACACTCTTCACAACACTTTTTGTAAATTTTCCATTTAAATAACATTATTGTACTCTCATATTCAATTACTTCCATGCATTCACTTCCTACCTCAAAACTCTCTTTACCCAATGGTTAAAATTTAGTTATCCTAAAATAATATTTCTATGTCCACATTCAGACCATTGAAGATTTGAACGAAACAATTTTAAATTGTAGTTGGTAGGAGTTGTTGGAATATGGCTTGTAAGTGTTGTCACTAATGACAACCTAAATGTCATCCTAAGTCTTGCATCCGGTCTACAATATAGTTTTGGTTTCTACTGGCAGAACAGAGTAAAGTACATGGAATCTGGTTATAGGCATAAAAGTTGATTTGAAAACCTTACCAAATAGATATTTTGGGTTGTTGATCTTTGAGGAAGATTTTTTTATGTTTGTAATACCTTGGTGAAGGATTTTTTTTTATGCGCACTCACCGGTACGTGATCTACGAGATCTGGTGCACTAATTTTTTGGTTATTTGTGCTAGAAGGATGACCTGACGAGTATAGTAATTGCGAATGTATAAGGACTAAATAATTAAATATCTTCATGCTTGATTAAGTTTTGTTTGGATCATCTCTTTGTCTTAACTAGCTTTGGAGGATGCGCATAAAGAATTAGTGGTGGATCTAGCCGACAAGATGAAAGTAACTTAATACTTTATGAAGTCGACTGATGAATGAGTAAATCCTTGTTAGCAGATATATATATATGAGATTAGTCCTATCATTTGGAAGCAGATAGAGGTGTGTCTAGTAGCGAAGAAGTTTTGAAATGTGTGAATATGTTTGTGATGCGAAAATCAATAGAGTAATGGTGCGGATGTTGGATTTATGAGAAAATTAGAATAAAGCAAAGAGCAAAATCAGTCTGCGGATCCAAAATTCAATCTATGAGCTTCACCAAAATTGTAACCTGGCATAAATAGATGATATCATCTCAATTCAACCTTCATATAGTCTTAATCTAAAATTTTGTATGGCAGTGAGCCTCTTCTTTTGAGCAGTGAGCTCTAGGCAATGTGCTTGAATTCAAGTGTATTCTCTTTTGTAAACAATTATATTTGACTACTCAAATTGTGGATTGACCTCCATTGTGGTTTTTCCCCTAATAGGGTTTCCACGCAAAAATTTGTGTGTCATGGTGTTATGAATGTTTCCTTTGAATGCTTGCATCTTTATTTTAATGTAATGATAGAATGGTTTAAGTTTCAGAGTAATAAAATTTTAAGATTCGTTGAATACTGATTCACCCCCCCTTTCAGTGTTCCCTTGAGTCCAACAATTGGTATCAAAGCATAGTTCCTCTGAAGAATTTTAGCAGCTTGAGGTGGATCTTGGAATGTGATGGACTCTGGTAGTCTTTAGTAGCAGCTTTTTGTGGCATTTGATGACCTTGATTAGTCTAAAGAAGAAGTACAAGAATTAAAAGAAAATCTTAGAGATGTTCAGAAATTCATCCAGTCATTGAAAGATCAGATTGTTAAATCCAGGGAGAAAATAAAGGATCTTTGCGATCAAATACAATAGAAGGAGAACATAAATATGGATGATGCTCACTTGAATCAGACCTTGAAGGAAATAACTGAAGAATGTGAAAATCTTGCTAGAGAAAATACAAACCTAAAACATGAGATGGAATCTATGATGATGAAGATGGCTAACGAGATTGAAGAAATGAAGAAAAATGAAGAAAATATTGCTCATACTCTGAAAGAGAAATTTGATGAATGCAATAGAATAAAAGGGGAATTCACTTAGTTGGAAAGTGAATTACAAAGAACCAGAAATAATGAAGAAGAACTTGGTAAGTAGATTGCTACTCTTAGGAATGATCTTGTCATTGCAAATAAATACAAAGAAAAGTTTAAGATTAGTTCAGTAAAACTTGATGAGCTGACTCAAGGATAGAAGAGTGGAAATGATAAGAGAGGTCTTGGATATGAAAAGGGGGAAAGTTCCAGATCAGGACAAAAGAATTTCAGACATAACAAAAATGGAAGGTGTCTGGTAAGACAACCTAATGCACAAAATTTTAATGGGTATTTTTTTTCTTGTAATAATTTCGGTTATATGGTTGCTCAGTGTAGAAGTAATATGAAGTCAAGAGTTTCATCATTCTATGGTCAGTGTTTCAATTGCAAAAAATTTGGTCATAAATCAATTGAATGCAGAAATGTGTCAAGTTACTTTGTTGTTAGAAGAAATGTTGAATGCTATACATATGGGAAACTTGTGCATGTTGCTAATTAATGTAGATCAAGAAGAAACTAGTGGAATAGAGAAGAAAAAATTATGTGCTACAACTGCAATAAGTATGGTCACATTGCAAGATTTTGCAAAAACAAAAATGTAGACAAAAGAGGTCTAGTATATAGAGGCAAAAATATAGAGAAAAATGATAAAGGAAAAGAAAAGGTGACTATGGATGAAATTAGAGATCAGATGAAAAAGACATGGGTAAGGAAGAATGATTTTGATGCTGGAAATGGTTCCATACTAGAAACTGCTTCCGGTAATTCTTCTAGTAATTGATTTTAGGGCACTGACCTAGGGGAGTCTTTCAAGAAAATATTTCCTCCCCTATCTATGAATGGTACGAAAACAAATAAAATAGTCGAGAAGGTGTATTTATGGTGTACATAAGTTTTGGATATCTTTCACAAAAATAATTTAGATAATTCATAGGTTCGTAAAAGATTTTTTTGTCGTTGTTTGGGAAAACAAAGTTTTCAGAAATTTAGGGCAAACACATTTATTGCAAGTGTGTGAGTTATAAAAGACAAGTTGAAACCATCATTTGTCACTTTGCATCAAAGAAGAAAAGAAGGAGAGCACTTGATAGATGGATTACGAATACTAGTAGAATTTGGAAAATAAATGACTATGTGACTAAAAATTTTAGTCACGTGACTAACACTAGTAGAATTTGACAAATAAATTACTAATTTATTCATCATAAATGACTAATTTGTTCATCGAGTAAAATCACAACTAAATGACTAAATAAATGACTATTACTCCTCTATTATTTTTTCTTTTGAATTTAATCATAATCCATAGAGCTTAAGCCCCCCTCATGGGACCCCTACCTAAGTGGGCCATTGGGCCCCCTAGGTTGTCTAGTGCACCAAAAATACCTATTGCGTGGAAGACATTGCCTCTCGATGTAGTCTTAAGGTCTTCACATGTTTTATAAAAGAAATTAATATTTCACAAATAAAAATGACTAAATAATTAGTCACACAAATAATTCGATCCTGCAATCATGTCAAATAACATATAGTTCTACCAATGATTCAATAAGAGTTATTGAATCATATAATACATATATATTATCAATTATTTCAATCCATTTGAATAAATAATTTAAGGAGTCAAGAATCAATAGTGTTATTCCAATAGTCCACCATGATGGGGTCAGAGAGGAAGCATGTTAGGGAGCCCTAACTTCACTACATCTAAGCCCAAGAGTGCAAAGTATATTAGGGAGCCCTAATTTAGATTTATCTAAATTTATTTCATTCCATTATTTATCATTTATTATTAATTGTTTAAGCTAGTCACATGCAACTAGAATTTGTAGCACATCCATGCACAAACATATACTCTCTAACATATTAACATACATATAGTTTTCTATCGACGCAATCCTTGAACCTCCTTTAGGTGCAAGTGTTAGTATATATTCCTCTCTATATAGAATTGTATCCCCTCTATCTCTCTTTCTTTTTCCTAATCTCTCCAAAGATCAATTAAACTATTAGATTTTTATATATTAATTTAATTTGTTCTATATAAAAATATATTAATTATTAATTTAAATAATTTTATATTTTTATGATAGAATACAATATATAATAATAATATAACCTATATATACTATTAAAAATAATAATATATATAATTATATTATATATAATTTAATATTATTACTATTATATTAAATATATATAATATATTAATTATATTTTATTTATATTTATTATATTAATTTTTATGTCGGAGTGACAATTTTTCTGTATACATAAAAATACTTTCGGATTGTTAGTTCCTTAGAAGTAACTATAAGCAACACCTGTTACTTAACAAGTTATTAATAATTTTGATTTTAACAAATAAGAATTCAATTTTATTTTCTATTTATAAATATTTATATATAGTTAAAGTAATATGCAAAATATTTAACAAAACAAATGTCCAAAATGAATTATGTGAAATGTAATTGGCTAAAAAGTTTTGAACAATAAGGGGGATTTTCCTTCCATTATCAAAGTTGTCATTATAGTGGGAAATGGGAAGGGTGGGAGAAAATGGCATGTTTTCCTCTACCGAACTTGCTCGAAAAAATTGCAAAGGGTTTACATTTGAGCTTCAAAATCCATTTCAAATGCATTTCTTTCCTCAAGATTGCGAAGAGCTCTACTGTAAGCGATTTTCCCATTTTTAAACAGGAATGGGAAGGGAATTTGGGAATCACAATTACAAAGTACCTACCTTTTGGAATTTGTTGTAGGTAAAATGAATTTAGTTTTGGTTTTCATTATTTTAGTAGGATTTTTAGAAATTTGATGTGGGTTTTTGATGTTTTGGTTGCATTGTTGTAGGACCAAGTCAGCAAATGCATTCAACATGAGGAAGGACCGTTTCTTGATAAGGATGCCTTAGATTGTATGGAAATCATGGTTGTGAGTAATTCATGGTAGACTCACACTCTCTGTGAGGGCTTCCACTGGTATGGAGGGAACTGGAGCAATAGTTTGGTCTTCCTAGCATGGTTATTTCTTTATATTGTTACTGAGTTTTAGAATTTAATTGCACATGGATTTTACAAGCGCATATCTCTAATCTCATCCTTCTTTCCTCCAAACGCAGATTCTGTCCAAGCTTCTCATATTTGATTTTACACACGTCATTTTTCCATCACTAAAAGGTGCGGCCTGGGAGAGCTTACTTTTTATTGCTACAATTAAAACAAACTCAGTTTAAGTTTGTGTAATTTCCACTAGTTGCTATGTATGGCATCAACTCAATCGCCCTCCCTCTATTCCTGCCTCCTCATATCTTCATTTTTTTGCCATTATATATGACTGGCATTTCATTCTTGTTGCCTAATACTCCACGCGACCCCTTGTCTTCTTCTCCAAAATCTGCATTTTATTTTTTATCTTTTAAATTTCCCTTCTCCCCCAAAATTTGCATTTTATTTTTTATCTGCAGTGTATTTTCTTTGTTAGTTCTTAGAGGCTTTCACTACTTTTCTAATCAACATTTGCAAATTGGGTATTTTAAGACTTCATACTTTTTAATTTTTCCTATTTTGGGTATTTTAATACTTTTTATTCTATTCAACTCTTGCATTCCTATTTTTGGGATGTTTACTATTGTTCATGTGTCTTTCTTAAATGGTAAAATCTTACCTCCATATAAAAAATGTTGTTCCATTTGGACCACCCATAAAAGTTCAAAACCTATATAATGTCTCCTCTCGATTTGTCTTAACCTTGAATTCCATAACAGATATATTTAAAATGTGCTATATGAATCTTCTATACCTACAGGTTTCACATTTTAAAGTACCAAAAGGTTATAAGAATCAATGCTTTGCAATTTAGCGTTAGTTTCTTGATAGTGTAATTGTTAGAATGAAAAACGTAATAGCAAGGAAACACGATGAAGAAATCAATAAAAAAACCTTTTGAATAGGTAAAAAGCTTTCAAAAGGATAGTGTTGAAGATTTTGAAATGGATATTTGAGGGACATCAATTTTACTTGTCATTATACTATAGCCATGATAATATAGTGAAAACCTTGCATTCTCTAAAGAGAATTTTTAAAATACAATGCAATAGGCTTGTTCATCCAACAACTTTGGGCATTAAAGATAATTAAAATATTGGTTTCCTTAAAATTGTAGGTACCAAATTATGGAAGTTTGGCTTAAAGTGTCTTTCCAAGTGCATAAGTCTAATTTATGTTTTCCTTTTATTTGGTAAGGGAAGCGTGGACATTTACATTTCAGCTTCAATTGTTAATGGGATAATTGATTTCTTGAACGAGTCTTTGTTGGATTCTCTTTCTATATTTACATACTTTGTTGCCTCCTCCTTTTGCCCTGCATTTCCTCATTCTTCATAATTTCATTGCAGTAATTTTCAAATGTAGAGCAAAGTCCTCTCAAACAATAAAAGCCTATTCAAATCATAAAAATATTTTTTATAATACCATAATCCTATCCAAATTTGGAAGTTTCTAAACAGCCAAATCACACTCCAAGTCTCTAGCTATGATATAGTGAATCCTTGGGATGGACTAGTCATCTTGTTTGACTTCTTTTTTTGGTGGTGCACAGGCAATTTCTAGAATCTTTTCATTTGTAAAAGAATAAATACATTTCAAATGTACAATAGAGTCCTCTCAAACAAGATCCCTTCATGAAAATTTTGGAAATCTAGCAAGTTTATTAAAACAATTATATATTTCAGCACCTCTTAGTGCAATATTATCGCCATCAAAGATACACTGATACAAGAAACAAAACCAACATAGAAGAAGTATTTCAAATAAATACATTATTTTGGTAGAGCAAATATCAAAATTAAAATCCATAAGTTCTATAAGGAAAGCAGAAAGCCAAAAATACGTATATTTTTTCAGGCTCCACAAGCACAAAGCCACAAATAAAGTAATTTGCATAGTCATAGATATTGATTCTTATTTTTCTTATGCCATTAGCTGAAAGCTTAATTTGGTCCCATCTTTTATGCATAAACATTTTCAGAGCATGAAAATTCTCTCATGAATTTTTACCTTGCAAATCTAAGCTCAATGGTTCATGTATGTACAAATTGTAATGTGGTCATCCTTTCTTGTTTCTCCCATAATATGATTTAGTGACCTTTGTGTCATTCATAAGAAATAATTCTACCTAGAATGTTAATAATCTAAATTTGGTTTATGGATATAGTTTACCACTTATTTGTGAAATTTTGGTTGACACATCAACATAGAGGTTTTTGGTGGGTAAAACAAAGGAAGTAGAATCAATTAGAAACAAATTCCATATGTGCTTGGGGCTTTGTTGCTCAGCTTGTGTGTTAATGATCATTTTGTGGTTGAGAAGTCAATATTGTCAAATTCATTGTCAATCTCTTAAACATTTTTCCAAAAGATTGATTATATTTGACAATCAACATGTTTAATTCCATTTTTCTAGCATGAATAAAGTTATTTGATGTATTCTTCACATTAATGCTTTCATGTACCAAAGGAATATTGACTGGTGCTTTTCATGATTCTTCCTAATTATATATGTTAAAAATTTTTCCACTTGCTACTCTGGAGTGTGATCATCAATTTCTGTCACAAATTCCTACATGTCTCTTTCTGCACCCTATGGCCCAAACTGATGCCTGGAATGAAATATTTATCATATCCAAAAGTTAAACCGTTGCCTATGTTAACCATAAACTGTTGAGTTCTTGCTACCTACCTCAATCCCATGAAGCAGATACTTGATATTCTTTTCTTTTGTGCTTTTATAAATGTGTTCTAGCTTGAAAGATCAGGCATGATGAGGTTGGATGACACCACAGTAGAGGGACTAAAACGAATAATTATTATTTAAATATTTTTGGTAGACTAATGTATGTTTAATTCCATTTTTCTGGCATGAATAAAGTTATTTGATGTAGTCTTCACATTAATGCTCTCATGTACCAAAGCAATATTGCCCGGTGCTTTTCATGATTCTTCCTAATTATATGCATTGAAAATCTGTCCATTTGCTACTCTGGAGTGTGATCATCAATTTATGTCACAAAGTCCTACATGTCTCTTTCTACACTCTATGGCCCAAACTGATGCCCAGAATGAAATAGTTATCATATCCAAAATTTAAGTTGTTACCTATGTTAACGATCATTTGTTGAGTTCTTTCTAACTACCTTAATCCCATGAAGCAAATACTTGATATAATTTACTTTTGTACATTTATAAATGTGTTCTAGCTTGAAAGATCAAGCATGATGAGGTTGGATGACACCACAGTTGAGGAACTAAAAATAATATTAATTATTTTTGGTAGACTAATGTATGTGCTTGTTTTCTGATATAGATTTTGTATAAATTGCAAGATTCTTGGGCATCACGCCAATAGTTGACACATAAACCATTCAGGTGGGTTAGTTATTTTCTTCTAGAAAAGTTTAATTTTTGATCAAAGATATAATCTATATATCTATTATCAAATATTATAAAATCATCCTAATATTCTCCTTGCTTCGAGATTTTTCTATGTTCCACATCATTTCCATAATGGGGATGGGAGGGGCCAGTGGGATGTGTTTCATGGATGATAGTTCAGGAGGCCATTTTTTGGGACAATAGTAAATTTTAACATTTCTCAAATATTACATGTTCATTAGGATCTAAAATATCAAGCTAAAAAGGTACAAAATATATCCATAGAAAATAATTAAGAAGATGGAAGAATGTATACTTAGTAACAACAGTGGTCCTTGATTTTAGCAGAAGGAATAGAAGCATTGAACATTGATGTGCCCAATCTATTAATTAAGAAGATGAAAGAATGTATATTTAGTAGCTATAGTGGCCCTTGATTTTAGTAGAAGGAATAGAATCATTGAACATTGATGTTCCCAATTTGTTTACCTATAAAATTAAAGATTACTACCCAACAATCCAAATTTTTCTCTTGATGAACATAGAATTACCATAGTTTTGAGTTTAGTACACAATGAGAATAAGAGTGTATATTCCCAATGACACATTGTTAGGAGAGCATCAAAACATTTCAAAAATATTGTTGTGTCCAACTTCCCTAAGGTGTCTTTGGGACTACTTGTAGATTTTGTAGAAAATCATCATATTTAGCATCAAGTAGGGTGTCGTTCCAATTTCATGCATTCAAGCCACAAGTTTGATTCATTCAAGATTGACTAGTCAAAAGACTCAAAACTATGCATTAACCCCTTACTCTTCTCTCCTCCTCAAGTTGATAGTTGCAAGTGCAAAAATGATTGCAATAATTTAGTGCTACATATAGGGCGTGTTTAGGGTTTCATAAGGGGTTAACCCCTTACTCTTCTCTCCTCCTCAAGTTGATAGTTGCAATGAAAATATGTGAATGGGCTACATATAGGGTGTGTTTAGGGTTTCATAAGGGGTATGAGAGGACTTCTTGGCCCCAACACTCTTTCTTTTTCTGTTTTTTTGAAAAATTGACTTTTTTACTTAAGAAAAAAGGGAACTCATCCCTGATTTTCAAAGCACAGGGGGTGGCTAGGGGATCTACCTGACCATCCCTATGTCTTGGGGATGGGGACTTGTGGTTGGGGGTAGAGCTGTGTCCTTGTGTATCCTTGATATTTTGTAACCATATTTTTTGAAATTAGGGTATGTGCAAGATCATCATGGAAAAAATAGGCCCTTAAGTGGAAATAAAATTCAGAAAAATCAGAGTTAGGCAATTTGACGTAAAAATTTGAATAAGTTATCTATATTATTTTAAAAATATGTAAGAATAGAATCTATAGGAAATTGAATTTAGTTTCTAAAATACTAGGTTTATTTTAAAAAAATAAAAATCTATTTGGTGAAAATTTGAAATTTCATTGGAGTAGTACTTAAATTTCAGGGAAAAAATAAGAAGTAGGTGTTTGTCTGACCACCCTAGCCAAAATAAAATGATAATATTTTTTTATAATATTTTAGATATAAGTAGAGGACTCATGTAGCGATGTGATGCATAATTTTTTGTAATTTTTTCCCAGTTAAATAATTAATTATGAATTTTTTATTACAGCTTTAAAAAAATATAAAAACTCGTATGTCTGACCACCTTAACTTGGTCAAAACTTCATGAAATTCAATTTTTTTTTTTTAATCCTATATTATGTGAAGCGTAGAATGTGACAAATGTTTCAGATTCAAAAAATGTGATACTATTTGAAAGTTATAAATGTTTTTCAATCGACCTATCAATCAGGACTTTAGTTGTAATTCAAATAGAAAATGAATAATAATTATTTATTAAATTCAAATTCAAGCATAATTTATATTGGTGGAAAGTTGGGAATCTCCTCTAAAAACCCTTTTCATTTCATCAATTTTGGGTAAAAAAAAAGTTGTCAGCCACATGGGCGATCATATCACTTACATATTGCCCTTTTTTGGCCCATCATGATCCTGCACATACCCATTAATGGTTTAATAATCTTTAAGAAGGTAATATTTATGAAAATGGACATAACGGTTTGCTCTTTTCTTTGAGACTAGAGCCAAACTTTTGTTATTCTATTGGTGTACTAATATCATTTAAACTTTTCTGCATAAAAATTATGAAATCCATTGACGTTTATAGGATGTTTTGTTATAGAACCTGACTTTTCTTTTGGTGTACTGCTTTCCTTGTATTTTTGGGGGGTTGCTACCTTCTTGGCCCAATTTTTTAAGGTTGTATAGATTTATGCCTTGGGTTGATGTTGTCTGTACACAAATTCTTTGATTGAGTTTTTTTGTGTATTTCAAAGTTGAAATATTTCCATCCTTGTTCATTATCATTGATTGTGCTAGTTGATCCTATCCATTGAATTTTTGAAAATTAACAATGCATTAGTTTAAATGCTCAAACAATGCTATACTGCAACTCTAGTGGTAAAAGGCCTAAGTCAACCAAACTATGAGAATTTAATAGGTTTGTTTTTTTGATGGTAAATTCCCCTTATGGGACGCCCTTTGGTGTAGATGCCATGACCAACGGGTATCTCTTCCATCAAATTCATCTAGGAAATGCACTTAGGCCTCATATGTTCTTGTTGCCACACCCAAAATTAAATGTTGTAGTTTACTTGATTTAACTGTCAACATTCAAATTTTTCACAATTTAGAATTTAACATTCAACATTTGCATATTTGAACATGTGACATTTCTCTTGGGGATTTGAACCATGGGTCTCTACTAGGAAAGTCTTGATTCTTTACCATTTCAACTCTTCCCATTTGACTAGAAATTGTTAGTTTTTAACCCATTGATTATGTAAGTAATATTAAATAGTAAATAAAGTAATTTTAGGTAGGTTACAAGGAAAAATTGTCCCTTGATAGTGTTCCTCAAATAGGGTTTTGTACACCAAGTTGGTATCTTTCTTAGCAGTGACCTTGAAAACTGCGTATACCTTTAGAGTATAACTATAGGACCCTTTTAATGATCACAATTTTTTATTCTATAAATTATTTTATTCATTCAATTCTGAGTGAAAGGCATTTCTTTGTTCAAGCTATACACTTGCTTTAGAATAAACTGAATGAGGAAGTGTTTAAGAAATATTTAGAAGCCTTGGTAACCTTGAAGTGGAAGACGTGCTTAACATTTGCGTTTTTTAGATCTTATTTTGTCTTAACTTGTATATGTGTACTTTGTTCTTAACTTTTGGGTGATTATATAAATCCTCCCAATGAAAAATGTCATTCTATAAAATATTATATTCACCAAAATACTAAATGAAAGGCATTTCTCTCTTCAAGTGATACACTTGATTTGCAATAAACTAAATGTGGAAGTCTTTAGAATAAAGATATAAAATTGAAACTTCCTACATTTTCATAATCCTAGTAGTCTAGTTTTTTGGAGATCATGTTTTGACAAACAATATAATCTCCTCTTATGAAGTTTATGTTTTGTTATGGTCATGTAAAATATGTTGTTTGTCATTCCTACTACAGCTACATGTGTATAGAATCAGTGAAAATCCAAGGCTATCTGAATTTTTATTTCTTCTCAAATACTTTCCATTTCAACCAAAAAATGTGGAACTAGAGCATCTCCAATGATAAGAAACCCGTTTGTTTTAGACTTGTAGCAACTTCTAAGATTGTAATCCATGCACATATTTATTGTTGTACACCATTATAAGAGACTTCTATTCAAACAACGATCATAATAGATGTTTAATATAAACAATAAAATTTCAATGCCCCTTAAATTAATTGTCAGTTTATAAAAAAGCAGGTGTGAGTACCTTAAATTACTAGCCTATCTAGTTGGCTTAAAATATGCATTTATCTTTGAATCTTTATGCAAAGGATGACTTGGCCTCCTTAGTTTGGCATCCCTTAATTACAACTAAAGAATCAAGAAATTCAAATTTTGATTTATTTTTGTTTCTTAGGATTCTCCCTGCTCCAATTCATCTTCCCTTAATACTTTGATCATTTTTCTTCTTTTTTTATGATCTCAGGTAGGTAAAAGGTCCTGATAGCTGGTTAACTTCTAAATCATCTTCAAAATTCCTTTTAATTATGTGTACAAAAGGTTGAACAAAAGGTGTGTGTGGCCAATCAATTTTGTTCTTGCATCATTTTGGACAACCATTAACTGATCTTCAAATGTTTTCTCATAAGCATCTAGTTCATGCTTCCTACACAAGAAGCAAACAAGATCAGATGTATCCATTACAAAATAGTTTTGAGCAATCAAGATGACAAAGTAAGAGACTTCCCTAAAGTTGTAACAACTTTCCAATGGCAATGCCTTCTATTTAAAATGTGCCTTTTATATCATTCATTGCCTTGATTTATCTGTCTCCAACTACTTTAGAGCCAACTAAATCAAACTATTCCCTCATTGAAGCTATCATTCTTAACCTGGAATTCTTCCTATTACACCATCACAAACATATATACCCATAGACAAATCAAAACTTAAAATATTGTTTTTTATGAAAAGACTTAGAATTACTTTTTATATAAATAAAAATAGTTCAGCACTCATTATTACCTTTGGGAAAGCTGATGGAAAGCCTCTACTATGTTCCCCCCCTTTCACATCTCTGAATTCTCATATTTCGTATCGATTTGACTAAAGCCAATTTGAACCTTGTGGGAAGATACCCATCCATAGTAATTTTCCTTTATCCACTTTGGTATTAAAATGATTGCATGTTTGTATATATATAGAAGGGTAAGTTAGGATAAATGACTATTGCAATGCCTCTATCCACTACTCTACAATTAATCATGTACCTTGTTCTCTTGGTCCAATGACTATTGCAATGCTTCTGTCCACTACTCTACAATTAGCAAAATAGGCATATAAGTTCAATTCAGATTTTTGATATTTGATCCAAGCCTTTTGTAATAGACTTCACATTATATGTTTAATGACACTTATAAATGAGTTATCTATTACTGAATGAAATAAAAATATGATTTCCTATTATAATGCATTTTTTGGAGATATTAGCCACCTATAAGAGGACTTAGGACTAGATGCTTTCATTTTCTTTTGTGGAAAAAATTGTAACATTTAAGCAGCTTTGTTATACATGACTCTACATACAATGAAAGTTCTAAACATCTTTTATTTTTTAAAGATGATTTGTTTATAATATATGCTCAATGCTTAAGGAAATATTTAAACTCAAGAGTATTTACATAATCCTAGCAACATGTACATAGCACTTTCTTCATGGCAAACAAAATAAATACAAACAAAACTATTCTTAAGCATTTTGGCAAGAACTTTGTTGCTCTGCAACTCTTTTTTTAGATTGAAGCAACACTGACCTCCTTGTCACGTGGCTGTAAATGAAGTTCTGGTACATAGCCACGAAAACCATAGATGCCTGATATGTGCATTCATCTCCATTGTCCATGATCTACCATTTCCAAAACAATTCCCAAACCCTAAATGCGTTTCCCCCTTGTTAAGCGCTTCTCTATACCAGATTGTCTAGTATGGAGCAAAGCTAATGCGATGAGGAGAGAATTTAATGGACTAGAGTTTCTAATCCAAAAGGAGTTGATGAATGACCCTTGGTTGTCTGAGCATTAACTAATAGGAAACATGCCCTTGACCAATATCACGGGCCATAATTTGTGTCTGATGATGTAATGGCTTGGGCACCAGATTAGTTTTCATTTGTTTGCAAATATTTAGATCATTAGCTTCTCCAGTATAAATTATAGCAGTAATGTTTGAATTCTTCACTTTCTATGATATTTTGCTCTTTTTTTGAATTCTTCACTTTCTACGATATTTTGCTCTTTTTTTGAATTCTTCACTTTCTGTGATAAATAATTTAGGTTGCAGGGCTGAAAATATCCATTGCTTATTCTTAATTTATTGAAGCAATGCATACTAAATCAGGTTTAGAAGGGCGATGGTTGGAATTTTGATTAAAGTATGACATTAATTTTCTGAAAACAGTGTCACCGAAGAAAATTTTTTTAGTAATATGAGGCCCTATGACTTGAAGAGTTTTCATTACCATTTGTTGGATGTTTATCAAAGGATTAGGGAGTATATTGCCACTTTGTATTTGTGATAGTTCTGCTGGAGAGGCTGTGGTGCCTCGTGAAATAGGAGGCAAGAGCTTGGATGCTTAGGGACGTCTTGCAAAAGGTAATATTTGTATCTAGTCATAAAAATGTAACGGGTTGCCCTTTGTCTGAAAGAAAATTAATGGGATATTACTTTTGGTTATAATTTGATTTGTTATTGTAATTTTGTTTTAGAACTTCTTGATTTTGGATTACAGGATGGAAATTTAGGAACTATGTCATGTTGGATATTCTTTATACGTCATTCACTATATTTTTTTCTATTTAAAGCATTATGGGTAGGTAGTTATGTTCTATTTGCAGAGGTAGATAAGAACAAATTCTTTCCTTCATATCTTTACTTAGTTTTGATGAATTCTTTGTCATTAATGTGTGCTTTGGCAACTAGAGAGGGGAGCAGAGTGGTGAGGACTGGATAATTGGAGCTTTTGCTAATTACGCTTGCAGGAGGTATTTGAATTACCCATTTTTTGAAATTTTCAATATTTTTTCTGTTCATGTGAATGGGATGGCATGGATCTATTGAAGATTGTGTTTTTTGTGCTTTGTCTTACTATAAAATTATGACATATCAAATACAAAAGTGTAGAGATAATGGAAATTTTGTGCATCGTATAATAGAATAAAATCAGTCACGTAACACTTGGTTATGCTTTGAAAGAAAACCATATGAAGGACTATGTTGAAAATTACACCTACTGGGTTTTCTACAATTAGTTTTGTTTCCTTTCTCATCCTCTTGTCTACTTATATGTAGAGATAATGGCAGTTTAGTGCATCATATAATAGAATAAAATTAGTCTCATAACACCTGGTTGTGCTTTGAAAGAAAACCATATGAAGGATTATGTTGAAAATTACTCCTGCTAGGTTTTCTATAATTGGTTTTGTTTCCTTTCTCATCCTCCTATCTGCTCAGTTCAAATAATTCACTTGTTCTTGGGACTTCAGGCTACTGCTTATTCATTGCAGCCAGTTTGTACCCAAGATGGTATGCTTTTGAACTTACTAACATTTCTTACAATCATTAGGCCTACTATAAGTAGCTTCATGAATGTTTCTCATCGCTAAACACTGCTAGTGAATATTTCTGATAAATGCTTTTGAAGGTTTCTGCGAAGTGCTTTTTAAGAGATAACTAGGAAACATTGTATTAGTAATATAAATAGCTGCAAAAGTTTGAATTGTTTATGCATGTTACAATGACAAAAGGTTTTGTAAATCAACATATTAGCTTCTGATATACACCATTTTATTGTTTTTTTATTGAAATTTGAAGAATTCCCTAAATTTTAAATGTCTATGCCAGTTGTACAGGAGTCCAGGCAACAACATGTTCAAATTGGAGAATATCAAAACAAGGCTCAACAAGAGCCACTCTTTCATTTTCATGGTAGTGCCTTAAATCTGTTTTATTTAAATTTTGTTTGTTTTAATTTTTTTTTCTTTAAGTAATTGCTTAAAACTTAAATTCTTTTTCTAGTTACATCAACATACTAGATCATAATGTAATATGTGATGCATTTTCTTAATATAGTTCTCTTTCAAGATCTTTCATCTTTTTCTTAGTCTTTATCCACCAAGTTAGATAACATGAAGATTTATGCAACCTTTTCATGGTTGCAGCTACAAATATTTTGCTACTTACAGAAAGCAATAGAGCTTGGACAACTCAACTATCTTCCTCATTTTTTTTCTTTTCTCTATAGCAAAATTTTTGAGATGCCCACTAGAAGTTTGAATCCTTCATTTTTACTCTTTCAAAGTACTTTCTTGTCTAACAGTGAAGTTGAAAGGGATCCAAGCCTTGGCTTGGATGCAAGAAATTTCAATGCTCTAATTTCATGAGTTCTAAGAGTATCTTCTCATGGTTGGATTTCATTAATTCTATTATCATGGATGTCCAATGTGAAAGTGAGTGCAATTTATTTTCCCTTGTCATCCAGAGTCAATGTGATGTGTGCTATTCTAATTTATTTTTGGTTAATATATTGAAAAACTTGTAGGTTGATGTATTTGAGCTGTTGATTTTTTTTATTTTGAAGATTGCATGCGAAAGCATAGACAAAGTAGTTGATATCTACATAGATTATGTTGTTTATTCCCTTGGTTATGTTAACTGTTTAGCAATCACTCTTTGTTGATATGTGATATATGGCACAAGCTTTGTTTGGTGTATTAATTTTATGATTCATAAGACTTTTTTCTAGATATTACCTTTACTTTTGATGGTTCAAAATTTCATATAGCTCACAAATCTTGTAAATAGAAGATCATGGGAAATACATTGTAGTTTTCCACTAATAAAATGAAATATGTGGTTTCATTTACTTGAGCCTTATGCA